>JAFHBV010000031.1:0-160703 GCA_019022785.1 Pseudomonodictys pantanalensis | reverse complement strand
TAGAGATATATCTTTAGCTACTTAAGAAAGACTTTAGTAACTCTTACTCTTACTTAGAGTAAGTAGTACTCTCTTAAGATTAACTTAGAACTTATAAACTATCTAAATAAAATATACTCTAACTCTCTTACTAATAAAAAAGCTTAGAATAAACTATACTTAATCTATTAAGAGAAGGCTAAAAAGTTACTCTAATTTTATATAAAGTTTAACTACCTAACTAGTAAAGCTAAGAAATAAGATAATACTCTAATACTAAGAATAATTTACTTCTAAGACCTCTATAGTAACCTTTAAAATTATATAGTCTTAGTAGAAGTAGAGAATAATTAGTTACTTAATTAGCTAATAAAGTAGGTATAATAGATTAAAGAAAACCTCTTCTAAAACTATCTTATATAAGTTAGTTATATAAGC
Source organism: Pseudomonodictys pantanalensis (assembly GCA_019022785.1). Lineage (NCBI taxonomy): Eukaryota > Fungi > Ascomycota > Dothideomycetes > Pleosporales > Parabambusicolaceae > Pseudomonodictys > Pseudomonodictys pantanalensis. Next base: position 160,286 of record JAFHBV010000031.1, on the reverse strand, counting down.
TAAAACTCTACTAGAAACTATAATACTAAGCCTATAAATTAAGAGCTTACTAAATTATATACTAATTATTTTAAGAACCCCTAATTATAATAAAGAGAGAGAAAAGAATAAGCTAAGTAAATTAGTAAGAAAGTAATAGTAGTATAATAGAAAAATAAAGATTATCTCTACTATAAATTCTTTACTTATTTTATTAGTAAGTATAATTAGAATTTTACTCTACTCTTAGCTTCTTCTAAGTTAAGAAGAATAGCTAAGAAAGACTTAGAAATACTTAAAAAAAATATTATTAAGCTTAAAGAGTTAGAAAACTAGCCTCTCTTAGTAAATATTACTACTAAGAGGAAATAGAGAGAATAAGAGTTTTAACTAAAGTAAAGAACTTTATAAAGTTTAGATAAAGATAGCTAAATAAAAAAAAGTCTAAAGTATTACTAAATATAGAAGATTTCTTAGAGTTTAAATAAAGATAGCTAAATAAGAGTCTAATTACTATATACTTATTAGTAAATAGAATTACTTACGCTTTTACTATACTTAACTCTAAGTACTTAACTTTTAGATTTATCTTAGATAAATTTATAAAGAAAATTAACCTTCTGTATATTACCCTCTCTTATTAGAGGGCTATTATAAAGATAGTAAAGTAATAGTTCTACGTAATAAAGACTACCTCTCTTAAAATTAATATAAAAAAGTACGTAGAGCGTATATAGCTCTACTTAGAAGAAAATAAAGCTAACTATAATATTATTCTAAGTTATCTATAGCTTAATTAGAATAAGGTTACTTTAGTACTAGTAAAGAAATTAATCTTTATCTATAAATTATAAACTTATTTATAGAGTTAGAAAGAAAAGTTATTAATAACTATCTTTTATATAGTAGACGCCTTAGCTTTCTAAACGTTAATTAAGAGAGTATAGTATAAGAAGAATACTATAAGCGTCTTTACTATATTAATAGTAAATATTTAGAAGACTCTTACTCTAAAACTTAAGATAAACTCTTAAAAAGTTTTACTAAAATATCTAAAAGATCTTTATTATATTTTTATATAAGAAGAAGTAGATAAGCTTTCTCTCTTATAAGAGCTCTCTATAGACTACTATATAGAAATATTAGAAAAGAATAGTTAGTTAATAGAGATTCTATAGAGCCTCTTATATAGTATATTCTAAAAAAAACTCTTAGTACTATAAAAAAAATTAACTTCTTACTTAAATTAAGAGTTTATTAGAGTTAGCTATTCTAGCGCAGTAGCTCTAGTACTATTTACTTAGAAACTAAGTAAAAGACTTTAATTTTATATAGATTATTAAGCTCTTAATATAATTACTTAAAAAGATAAATACTCTCTTCTCTTAATTTAAGAGACTCTATCTTAGATTAAGAAAGTAAAATAATTTACTAAACTTAATATAATTTAGATATTCTATAAGATCTAAATTAGAAAAGGAGATAAATAGAAAATAATATTCTATACCTAATTTAAACTATATAAATAGTTAGTTACCTCTTTTAGAATAGCTAATATACTTAGCACCTTTTAGCGCTATATAAATTAGATATTAAGAGACTTCTTAGATATCTTCTACTTTATCTTCTTAGATAATATATTAATATATACCTTTAGATTAAAGAAGAAGTATAAAGCTAAAGTCCGCGAAGTAGTAAAATACTTAAAATAAGCTAAACTATAGTTAGATATTAGAAAGTATAAGTTTAGAGTTAAGAGAACTTATTACTTAGGCTTTATTATAGAAGCTAAGAAAGGAATTAGTATAAATTTAGAAAAAATAATAGCTATTAAAAAGTAAGAGTCTTTTAAGTTTATTAAAGAAGTAAGAAGCTTTTTAGAATTTACTAACTTTTACTACTAATTTATAAAAAGATTCTCTAAAATTATAAGACCCTTTACTAAGCTAATAAGAAAAAATATTAAGTTCTACTAGAGAGAGACCTAAAGAATAGTATTTAAGTAACTAAAAAAACTCTTTATAATAGAACTATTACTTACTTACTTTAACTTAGAACTAGATACTATATTAGAAGTAGACGTCTCTAGATAATTAATAAAAGGTATCTTATTATAATATTAGAAAGATAGTACTTTACGTATAGTAGCTTACTTCTTTATAAAGAATACCTTAGTAGAGTATAATTATACTATTTATAATAAGAAACTCTTAGCTGTAATTAAATACGTAGAAGTATAGAAAAGTAAATTCTAAGCAGTTCTCTATATTATAGTATTAATAAATTATAAAAACTTAAAGTACTTTATTACTTTCTAATAGCTAAGTAAGAGGTACGTTAAGTAGTCTAATATCTTAAGCTAATTTAATCTAACGTTTATTTACTACCTTAGAAGTACTAATAATAAAATAGACGCACTATTCTATAAAGAGAAATACTTACTAAAAGATAGCTTAAATAAATAAATTTATTTATAGAACTTCTAGCTACTATAATTTATAACTAATAACTTTACTAACTTAGTAGTAACTACTATACTAATAACCTAAGTTTTACTAGCCTAGCTAAAATAAGAAGAAGAATTTAAACTATCTCTAGAACTTAATACCTTATAAAAAGAGAGAGAGGCTAATAATAACTTATACTACTAAGCTTAGACTACTTTTTCTAATAGTTCTTAGAAGTTCTCTTCTAACTTACGTCTTAAGATATTCTTAGCTAAGTATAGTTTAAATAAGAAAGAGAAGATAATATATTATTTTAGACTATAAATACCTAACTCTAAACCTCTCTATATAAAGATAATCTAAGAAGCTTATAAAATATAAGCTACTAGATATTTTAGTAGAGAGCTTATATATAAAATCTTAGTAAAAGACTTTTTCTAGCTAGAAATATCTTTTAAGATATAGAGTTATATATAAAACTATAAGTTCTATAAAAGGTATAAGCTTTAAAGAGAACTAAAATAAGAATTTCTTAAACTTCTCTCTATTTTAGAGAGAATTTAGAAGGAAATATTTATAGATTTTATTACTAACTTTCTAGATAGCGCTAAGAATAGAAACTTACTTATAGTAATAAACTATCTAAGTAAAGACTTAATCTTAGTTCTCTTACTATATATTAACTTATATACTATAACTAAATACTTCTTCTAATAAGTAGTTACTTACTACTAGCTTTTAAAAGCTATAGTATCTAACTAGAGAATGTAGTTTATTAAGAAATTCTAGAAGTACTTCTACTAATTATTAGGAATAACCTAATATCTTTTAACTACTAAATATCTATAGACGGATAGCTCTATAAAGAGAATAAACTTAGTAGTAAAGACTTATCTCTAAGTATTTATAAATTAGAACTAGGATAACTAGGCTAACCTTTATCTAGCAGCCTAAATTACTATAAAAAAGTAAATTACTATATTAATAAGAATAAGCTTATTCTTTCTTTAATATAATTATAAGATAGATTCTATCTAACTAGAACTAGAGTTCTAGTACCTAAAGAGATACTATTAAGTAGTAAATCTAAAATAAGTAGTAGAATTCTTTATTTAAAAGTTTAAAGAAGTAGTAGAATTTACTTAAGCCTAAATAGCTAAAGTATAATAAGAATAGAAATAGTAAGCTAACTACTAATAGTAAAAAGCTCTATTATTAAAGGTAAGTAACTTAGTATAGTTATAGTATAGCTACTAACTCTCTAATAAGAACTAAAGTTATAAGAAGCTAGACTAAAAAAACGTAAAGTTCTAAATAACGTAAATTATATCTCTTTTAAATATAAAACTAAATATCTTATAAAGTATCTATCTAATATTCTATATAAATCGCCTATAACTAGTTAGTAGTAACCTCTATCTAAGTTAGCTCTAAGAAGACTTTTAACTACTAATAAAGTTAATAAAGAGTAAACTAAAGTACGTAGTTAAGAAAATATTAAATAAGAGATATAAGAAGATAGACTATAAGACTTAGCTCTAATATAAAGTAAAGTAAGTAGAGTATATACTCTTTACTTAAGAATTTATAAAGTTCTTAAAGAACTCCGCCGCCTTAAATATATAGCTAAAAAGAACTAAAAAGCTTAAAAATATAATAAAATAAATATATTAAAATATTTACTCTATATCTTCTATATAGTATAGTAAGAGAGAAAAGGAGTAAGAGTAAGCTCTAAAAAAAGAGAGAGATAATTAGGCTCTAATAAGTAAAAGTAGAATATAAGAAACTAATAGTAGAGAAAAGAAAGTATAAGAGATAAAGTAAGAATATAAGAGAGCTAAAAAAGCGTATAAAAAACTAAAATAGTTCTAAAGCTAAAAGAAGTTAGAAAAATAAGAGAAGCTTATAAAGTTATATCTTAGTTAACGTAATAAACGTAGAGAGATAAGGTAGTAAGAGTACTACTATAAAAGTAAGAAAAAGAAGAGTAAATTATCTTAAAATAGCTAATAATCTTTTTTTAACTATAAGCTTTAGTATTAGAAAAGAAAAGCCCTTAGAACTTATAAAGAAAATAAAGAAAACTACTAGAATTACTTTATTAGTATTAGCGTATATTAGAAACTTACTATAATAGTAGTTAAGTAAGAATCTAACCTTAGTTAGCTTAAGTAAGAATTTCTATATTATTCTTATTCTTATTATACTCTATTATATAAATATTATTCTCTAAATTACTTTAGAGAGTAGCTAGAGCTATAATAGTAGAAGCTATAATAGTAGAATTATAGCTAGAATTTAGAACTACTAGACCTTTAAAAGCGTGGCTAATAGTAGCTAAGTTAGATTATAATACGTAGATACTATTCTAAATAAACTAGAGTAGAGTCTCTAATTTAACTTAGAAATATTAGTATAATATAGTAAGAGAAGAGCGTTAGAGCTTATCTAAGATTAGAAGAATTTAAAATAAAAAGACTTAAGCTCTTAAATAAATTAATATACCTTTTCTTCTCTTATAACTATCTCTAACTCTTTTTTTATAATATTATTAGACTTTAATAATATAGTCTTACGCTTCTTAGTTTAGCGCTTTAGAGAAGCTTAATACTAATTTATAATAGTCTTAATAACTACTTAGTAATTATTAATCTTAGCTTACTCTATATTTCTTCTCTCTACTTACTTACGTAATAAGAAGACTAACTTTAAGATTACTTAGAAGTCTTCTCTAAAAACGTTCTTTATAGAGTTATACTTAACGTAATTAGAAGCGTAATAAGTATATTAAATAGATCTTAAATAGAGTAGCTTATCTTAAGCTTAGTAATATTTTAGACTTAGCTTAGATAGCTAAATAACGTAAGTAATATAGTATTTCTTTATATTCTTCTTATATTACTTATATAGCTTCTAAGAAGTTAAAGCAGAAGCTAGCGTAAGTAAAGTAAAAATAAAAAGTAAAGTAAAAGTAAAATAAGATAAGACTTAAAGAAATAATAGTAAAATATAAGAGTAAAACTTAAACGTAGTATAAATAAAGAATAGTAAAGCTAAAGTAATTAGTACTATAAAAGTTTACTAGCTAAGTTAACTTAAAAAGAAAAGAAAAAAAAGAAAGAAAAACTCTAATCTATAACTAAGAATTAAAGAGAGAAGTACTCTTAAGTTATTAAAAGACGCGCTTTTCTTAAGAAGAAGCTAAAATAAAAGAATTAAAAAACTACTTTAACACTTTACTAGCTAGTAGAAGTAGTTACTATAGTATTATAAGCGTAAATAGCGTAGAACTCTTATAAGTAGAAAGTATTATAATAGAATATTATAAAATTAGAGAATTATCTACTACTAGCTCTCTCTTTATAATACTAACTATAGTAAGAGGAATTTACGCAGAAAGAGTATAAAATAATAAAAAAAAAGCTAAGAAGTATAGTATATAAAATTAAAAAGTAAGAGAAGAGTTTTAAATAAGATTAAAGTATAATATTAAAAAAGAGAAGTAATAAAAAGAAAAGTTTTATTATTAAAGACGCAGAGCTCGCTTATATATAATAACTTTACCTACGTAAGAGAAAATTATATAAAAAAATATCTAAAAGAAATAAGGTAAACGTAAAGTAAAGTAATAAAATAAATAAATAACTTTAAGTAAGATAAATAAGAACTCTACTACTTAAGAGAGTATAGTTCTACTACTTAGAAAAAATAAAAGTAGTAAAGTTAATAAAACTTTATAATATAAGATAAATATACTAAAAGAAGAGGTATTAGAAACTCTACTATATAACTAAAACTATAGCTAGAGCTATATAACTAATTACTATAACTTAAGACTATAAAAATTCTTAAACTTATAATATAGACTTTTCTTATAATACTAGAGCTCTTTTACTATCTAATTATAATATTCCTTCTAAGTAGAATCTAGAGAGAAAGGAGAGAGAGAAGCTTATAATAAGTAAGATCTAAGAACTCTTAATAAAAGTCTTTAAACTAATTAGAGCTAGCTTTAGAACTCTTTAGAGCTAGCTTTAGAACTCTTTAAAGCTAGTTTTAGAATCTCTAAAGCTTCTCTAAAGCTAGTCTAATTCTTTTAAAAACTTTTTTAGTAGACTTTAGATAGTTTTTTATTAAATCTATTAGTATTACTTCTAGTAATTAGCTCTCAGGGTTCCGTCTCTTATATTTATAAAGAGTTCTTTCTATAGATTTAAGCTATTCTATAAGGCGAGATCTTTTTAAACTATTTATTCTAAGTTATATACTAGTTTTTTAGATCTAATTATCTTACTTTAGCTATAGTTACTACTAGACTTCGTTTGTTAATTATTTGCTTTTTCTAATTAATATAGAAGTTATACTGCTATAGCTAGTTATACTCTATAAATATATTAAGATCTTTAAGATCTATAATATTTAGTTATCTTTTATTACTAATATTTTTTATTTTAAGCGTTATTTTAGCTATCTTAAAGTATATTATTTCTCTACTATATTCTATAGTTAAGTCGTCTATTAATACTACTTATATTAGTTTCTTTTTAAGCTAGTATAGAATTTTTAGCTTCTTTACTACGCTTAGTAATATAAGCGTTTATTTAGCTTTACTATCTAATAGCGCTTTAAGCCTTTATCTATTAATATATATATTAAGAACTAATTCTCTTAGTTTAATATTTTAAATACTAAGAGTTCTTTTAGGTATACTATTACTATTAAGACTCTATCTTTAATAATATTCTTATTTTTTACTATTTCTCTATAGATTAAGTAATTTCTTACTTAATAGGCGTTTAATAGTATTTATAAATAGTCTTAGTATTAAGCTTTACTTACTACGATCTTTATATAAAACCTATAGTAACTATACTTTACTAAGTAGGTATTAAGATTCTACTCTATATCTTTTATATCTGATAAACTCTAGAATATAGAGAGTATATTAACGTAAGGCTTTTATTAGTTAATTCTTACGGCGTAGTATGTGCGACGGTATAACGAGGTAAATAAGAAGTAATCTCTAACTAAATAATAGCTATTAACTAGAGAGAGTAATTATAATATTTCTAAGAGCTTATTATAGATTATTATATATACGCGTATCTCGCCTAGTTATTCTCTATACTTTATCTAATCTCTTAGATTATATAGAGCTTATAGAGCGCTAAGACTTCTTACTTAGTTATTCTTTATTCTACTCTATTACTACCTTCGCTTATAATAAAGCGTCTACCTCTTAGTATAGATCTAAAGTAGAGCTTAACTAGTAATTATAATATTATCTCTCTCTTTTAAGACTTCGCTCTTAAAGTTTTTATTATACTAAAAGCCCCTCTTATTAATAGTATATAATATTATTTAAATTTTTCTAACTTTATTAATATTTTTAGTAACATTATACCTATTATTTATTAGAATTATCGCGCGGCTAAGCTAGTCTGTTAAGTCTATATTTATTTAGGTTATTATAGTAAGTATAACTAGAAGAATCTACAGAATTATAATATCTATATTTCTAAAGATAAATAGGCGTCTATTTATAATAAAAAAGAGTTATTATAAGCGCGTCTCGCGTCTATTAAGAAAGAGAAGATAGAAATAGAAAAAGCGTTATAGAATAACGCGGCTTAAGTAGTAGAAGTAATAGTAGTAGAAGAAGTATCTCTAGAGTTCTTAAAATAGTAGAAAGCTACTTTATCTACCTCTAGCTTATCTCTATTATCTTTTACCTAGAGTTTAATAGATAGATTATTAGATAATATATAGAATACGGCGGCTCTTAATTATCTTAGTAATATATTATTTTCTTCTAAAGGCTAAGTCTCTAGTTTTCTTAAAGTTCATTTAATTTCCTTTCTTCTTTCTTCTAAGAGTAGAAATAATATAGGTTCTTATTAATTAAATTTATTTATATTATACTTATCTCTAGATTACGTCCTTCTTATATAGCTATATATATTATACTTATTTTAGTATTTTTTAAGAAGTTATTTATAGTTTAGTCGTAGATTAGTCTCTAGTTCCTACGTATTTTCTAATTCTAGATAGCCTTTCTATTTTACTAACTACTTCTAATAGAAGTTATTATCTTAGAATTCTTATTACTCTATCTTTTAGTATTCTTAGAGACTTTTAATCTTAAATTCGTTATTCTCTTTAACTTCGTAACTAAATCTTATTTAAACGGGTATTTTTAGGTCTGCGGGTTCTAGAAGAGATATATAGAATACTAGGTATATTTTAGCGTTATTAGATAGCTTAAGTTTATAGTTTACTAGGCTTATTTACTTAGTAACGTAAAATAGTCTAACTTTTACGTAGTCTAGTCTCTTACTAGATTACTTTATTCGTAAATTTTTTATAAGAAGATATACTTTATCTCTCTTTTTTAGCTAAAGTATTATTTTTTATTTCTAATTAATATATGAAATACTTTTATATTATACTATTTCTAGATATTATTTTATCTTTTTATATACTTCTTTTAATTATCTTATATTATTAACTGCTGCGTTAGTTTTAACGTTACTTAGTATAATTACTTTAAAGAGATTTAGATGTCTTTCGTAGTTTATATAGAACGGTATTTATTTTATAGATTCTAATATTTTATTATTATACGCTAGTTATACTATAGGTAGTAGTAAAACCTAATTATTCTATTATTAATTACTATATATCCTTAAATAGGTTTTTATAGTTCTATTTATTCTTTCTGTTTAATTATCTATTTATAGGTAATAGGCTGTTAATAGTTTTCTTTTCGTGCCTAATTATACTAACTATATTATCTAGTAATTACTTATAAAGAGCTTATCTCTATTACTAATTATAGTTTTTAGTATTTTATATTATCTTATTAATCTATTAGTAAGTACTTATTCTAGTTACTTTACAGTATAATTATTTCTAAAGAGTATTATTATTACGTATTTAGTAAATTAGTTTATAATTACTAGTATTATATTATATTTAATTCCTGTAATAGAGTCTGTTAACTTAAGTAATTCTATTATAAAGTTAATTATAATATTAGTTTATAGTTTAATTAGTAACTTAATAGCTTATATTTCTCTATATAGTATATAGGTATTATGCTTATTTTTCTAATAGTCTGTATATTTATTAATAAAGCGCGTAATCTTTTTTTTTATTCTTATAAAAGTATAGTACTATTATATAAGTTCTATTATTTATATAATTCTTAGATATTTATATAGTAAATTATCGTAATATTATCTAATAATAGCTTTCTATAGTTCTTCTAGAACTTCGTTAGTTATTCGTAATATACTATTAATTTATCTAGCTAGCTCTAAAGTTCTATCTTTATTAGTAGTAAGAATTTTTACGTTAGTACTTACTTTTTCTTTTATAATATTACTTCTTCTACTAAGCATATTAGCTCTTCTATTCTCTTATTCTAAATAGTAGAGAATTCTAAACTTATACTACTCTAGAAGTTTAGCCTATTTAACTTATTATCTTATTAACTTCTTTATTATTATAAAGTAAGTAAGGTTTTTATAATCTATTAGAATATCTAGTTCTAAGCTACTAAGTACGTATACTCTCTAATATTTAAGTATATTAACTATTACTATAAGTTTCTTATTATAAATATTATATCTTTTCTCTAGTTTAGAGAACTTACGTAAGTAGTACTTAATAGAGTACTATTACCTATCTTATTATTAAGTAATATAAGCTCTTAGTATTAGGTCTAAAGCGTTAGTTTTAATTTACGTTAGTTTATTAGATTTAAAGATTACTAATACTAGTAGTTTAATATACGCTTACTTAAGTTATTTAAAAGCTTACTCTTATTTTAGTCTTTATATAAATAGTACGTCCTTTTATATAAGCTTTATAAGTAGTATTATTTTTTTACTATAGTTTCTTATAAACCTTTTATTAAAGTTATAGAATCTAAGAAATTCTTAAATTCCTTTAATATTTCTTAGTTATTACTAGTCTTATATAACTTTAATCTTATCTAAGCTTATTTTAACTCTATTAACGCTTATTTAGAATCTAAAATATTCTACTTTTTATTTATAAAATTTATACTTCTTAGAGTTAAGTTATAAGTACGCTTTATTAAGGTATATAAGTACTTTCTTATTATATTCTACGTATTTCTAAAGCGTTTCTAAGTAGATTAGAATATTATTAAAATATACTACTATAAAATTATCTAAGTATACTCTTAGTACGTTATTAATTAGTACTTAGAATGTTACTAGTACGTTTATAAGTCTAAATAGTATAACTATATACTTATAATATTTATATTATATTTTAAAAGCTGTTTTCTACTTATCTCTTACCTTAATTTAGTAGAAGTAGTAGTCTTCTCTTAGGTCTAGCGCTATAAAGTATTTTACTTTATATAATTAATTCTATAACTTATTAATATTAGATAGTAGATATTAATTTTTTATTATAATATTATTTAGCTTATAGTAGTCTATATATAGCTGTAGTTTTCTATCTTTCTTAAGTATAAAGAGAATTAAATATCTAGCTAGTAACTTAGATTTCTTAATAAAGCTTTTATCTAAATTTTTCTTTATATATTTCTATACTTTCTAGAGTTCTTTTTCTATTAAACTATAGATTAATTCTTTTATTAAGTACGTCTCTTCTTTAAGATCTATTTAGTAATTTTAAGGCTAATATTTTAGTAGAGCGTCCTTTTCTACTACTTCTTAGAAGAGATAACTCTATACTTAGTATTCTCTTAGTATATTTAGTTTTTTTTTAAGCTCTCTTCTTAGATTTATAAGAGTTATATCTTCTTTTAGTAGCTCTCTCTTCTTATTTCTAACCTAGTTCTTATTTAGTGTTTAAGGAGTTAACTGCCTTTTTCTTTTACATATCTTATATAAAGTAATAGTACTTATTATCTTCTTATCTACTAGTTATTATTCTAGATACTATATAGACTTTATCTTACGTATATATTTATAATTCTTAAGTAAAAGCTTTTAGTTTATCTAATTAATATTAGAATTATGCTTTCTTAGCTAAGGTAATTCTAAAATAATATTATAAGTAGCTAATCTAAAATAGTTAAAGTTAATCTTTTCTTTATATACTCTTATATTTATATTAGTATTATATACTTTATATATAGCTTTAGATTATTTAGGTATTAGTTATCTATTTATAATATATAGTTAGTAAGCGTATTACTTTCTTATAAAGTAAAGTTTTATTCTAAATACTACTTTTACTAATATATAGTTCTCTTATACTCTATAGTTAAGTAGTATACTTATATTATATCTTTTTAGTATAACTCTTAGTTTAATAAGTTCTTTAGAATTTATAGCTGCGAGGCTTCTAAGTCTATAATTAGAGTTAATTACTAGCCTAAAAAAGATTCTAAGTTATTAGTAAATCTATTCTCTTTCTTCTATTTCTAGTACTTCTTATATTCTAGATTTAAGTACGTCTACTATTTCTCTTAATTATAGTTATTATTAAGTATAACTCATATTTATAGTAAGTCTACTAAGTTCTTATATCTTAGAAACTATAAACGTTTACGTTTATTTTAAAAGTAATACGCGTACTTATCTTTATTATAGTTATAGTACTACTACTTATACTTAGAGTAGTTAGTAGAAAACTATCCTACTCTAACCTTATTTATATAGTATATAGCGTAATTATACGTCTATATATTATTTATAAGAGTAGTTTATATTTAGAATTTCTTTAGTTATAGTTATAATAGTATTTCTTATTATTTAAAATTATAGCTTTAGTTCTCTTATTAACGCGTTTTTAGCGTTAGATCTTAAGCTTCTTTTATAGTAGTTAATTCTCTTTATCTAAATTCTCTTACTATTTTACCTTACTCTAATTTATATAGTGCTAATATAGTATTAAGTTATATAGTTTATCTTATAGGCTAATACTATTTTTATAGTTTTTATATTCCTATTTATACTATCTGCGTTCTTACTTATTAAGTTATTTCTATAGTTCTTTTACTAGAGTATATTTCTCTAGTATTTTTACTAATATAGTTTTTTCTTTAAACGTAATTTACGTATTATTATTAATTTGTTTTATAATTTCTACCTCTATTTAATATAGTAGGCACGGGTATAGTTTAAGCGTAAATTTATATAGTTTATTATATAAGTTATTCTAGTTTTATTATTATTATTAATCTCTTACTAAATCGTAGATTCTACTTATAAGTTATTTATATTCCTATTAGATTTCCTTAACTATAGATATAATAATCTATTCTTCTATTATTATACTTACTTATAGTATATTAAGCTATCTAGCTTCTTAGTTCGTTACTTCTTTCTTAACTAGTCATAGTCTAAGGTACTATATTATTATTATCTAATCTTATATTAGTAGATTAGTTATAATTAATACTCTTTTTAGGTTTTAATTCTTTATTATATATTCTTAGAATTCTTAAGCGTATTATTATTTATTTTTATTCTCTATTTCTTCCTATTCGCCTTTTAATATTATATAGTAATTTACTTCTTAAATTAATTCGCGGCGTTTATTAGTATTTAACTATTTATCTTATTAAATGCGGCGTTTAATTCGTTTAGCTATCTTATATAAGATAAAGAGTTCTAACTTATAACTCTTTAGTCTTATTCTTAATACTTCTAGATTATTATCTTCTTACGTACTTAAGTAGTTACGTAGAGTTTCTTTAGTATATCTTAATACTTATTATTAGAATTTTTCTATATAATTCTCTCTTACGCTAGAACTAGCTGCTTTCTATTTATCTCTTTCTAATATATAGTTATTAATTTTGTAGCTTAGCTTATTCTTATCTTTTAAGCCTATTTATTTATTATTTTAAATTCGCGCTTTTATGCGTTATGCGGTATTCTAAGAAATAAACGTATTAAGTTTATTAAGTATTAATTCTAGAATATTCTAGTCTTTACTAATATTAATATTATTATTAGTTAGGTTATCTTATTCTAAGTAGCTTATTACTACTTTCTAATCTACTATCTCTTTATTAGTAATAGTTATATTAATTTAATATATAACCTTATTTTTTATTTAGTAGTTTTAGGTATAATATTCTACTTTACTATAGTTAAAGTAGTTATTATTCTTTTTCTTATACTTATACTCTTTTTTATAAGGCTTTTTCTAGTCTTTCTTTACTATATTTCTAAATTAAACTTCTTTTATAAGGCGTAGTCTATAAGAGTTCTTAAGTTTCTACTTATAATTATTATAAAGTAGCTTTAGCTTATAAGCTTTTTTTTAATTTCTTTTAAACTAACTTTTTACTCTTATTTCTAATTATAGTTTATATAGCTTAGTATTAAGTTATATAACTTCTTAGTATAAGCTATCTAAAGTACTAGTATTAGCTCTACTATATATTAACTTTACTTTAACTTTATTTTTAAGTTCTTAGTAGTATATACGTTTAAGCGTATTATTATCTTATTCTATTTATATAGCGTAGTACTAGAATTTAGCGGTATAGTTAGCTACTAAGTATATTTATTAAAGGCGCTAAATTACTTATTTAGTAGTAAACTTCTTATTAGCTAAGCTAAAAACTTTCTATATATAAATTTTAAAAACTTTATAATCTTTAAATATAGTAATAACGTCTACTTTATTATTTACGTTATTTAAGTACTTAACTAAGTATAGTTTAATCTATTTAAAGATATCGCCTTAAAGGCTATTAGTTACTCTAACTCTCTTATCTTTATCTTTTATATTAGTAGTAGTAATCTTAAAGTATAAGTTCTATTATAGTAATTAGTAATTAAGTTTATTATAATTTTTATAGTAAAGATCTAAGTACTAGATCTTTCTAACTCTTTCTATATTACTATTATTAGATATACTTACTTAGAGGTAATTATAATATTAAGATCCTACTCTATATCTTTATATCTAATAAACTCTAAGATATAGAGAGTATATTAGCGTAAGGCTCTTATTAGTTAATTCTTACAGCGTAGTATATATAATAGTTAATAAGATAAAATAAGAAGTAGTCTCTAATTAAATAATAGCTATTAACTAGAGAGAGTAATTATAATATTCTAATAGCTTATTATAGTTAGTTATATATATAAGTCTCTACTTAGTTACTCTTTATACTCTATTTAATCTTTTAGAGTATATAGAGCTTATAGAGTACTAAGGCTTCCTACTTAGTTATCTTTTATTTCTGCTCTATTACTGCCTTCGCTTATAATAAAGCGTCTACCTCTTAGTATAGACCTAAAGTAGAGCTTAACTAGTAATTATAATATTTATATTAAGCTAGAAAGTTACTATATATTTCTTCTTATACTATTTTATATATTTAACTATAAGCTAAGTCTTTTCTATCTCTCTTAACTTATAAAGAATAATAGCTATTTAGTTACTATAGTTATATAATAGCTTATATATCTTTAATAGCTTCTTCTTTTTAGCTATAAACTATACGGCTTTAGAGAATAATATAAGGTTAAGTAAGATAGTAAATTATTTAAAGTTAATATTTATAATAGTTAGTATTTACGCTTTAGTTAGTATATCTATATTAATAATTACTCTTATATATCTTATAAATCTTCTTCTTTAGTTAGTAGAATATATACTCTCTTTCTTCTCTATAGTTTAGTACTATTATAATATTATAAATACTAATTAAATAGTATACTTTATTCTCTTTAATTATAGTATTATAGTGTTTAGCCTAAAACCTCTGCTTAATAATACTAAAGTTTAATAATATATTACCTTAGAAAGCTTTTTTTAGAATACTAGTAATCGCTTATATCTTAGCTATAAGTAATAACTTACTTCTAAGTTACTATCTCTTTACGCTAAAGAAGTTAACTAGTTTTAGTATAATTAACTCTTAAAGCGTCTAGTCTCGTATAAACTATTAACTTATTTTAAAAGTATTCTTCTAAGCTCTTTTACTACTAGTTCTAATACCTAATTTTAATATATCTAAAAGGTAGGCGTAGTATTATATAGTATTCTAATACTACTAAAATATAGAGTTAATTACTACGCTTAGCTTAACTATATTCTTCTTATTAATATAATACGTATTTACTTAGAAGTATTACAGTTTATTAGCTATAGCCTAGTTTACGTAGAACTATATCTTTACTTACTTAGTCTTACTAATAGTCTTACTTATAGTCTTACTTCTATCTACGTTAGTATTTATATTCTATAATATAACCTTCTCTTTTCTCTATATAAGAGAGTATCGCATAGGCGGGTATATAGTTACTAATAAATTTATAAAGAATAATAGCGCCGTCTAGTTAGCGCTATAAGAGGCGTATAAGTACTATAGCTAACGCATAATACTATAGCAGGCGCGACTTATACGGCTTATTTAGCGTATTAGCGCGAGCTATTTGAGGATTAATAGTGCGGAGGCAGACGTAGGAGGGCCGATCATATAGTAAGAGTGTGGTAATTATTGTAGGCGCTGCTCGCGAGGCTGCATCGTAGCGCTGGCTGGCTAGTGAAGGGACGTTTATGTTAGAAGACTTACACCCCACATTAAACCAAACGCGAAACCGCTCGTTTTTGACATGCAGCATACTGCTGTAGAAAACTAGTTCTCGTAGGGGATTAGAGATCGACTTGCTAGTCAAATCCCGAAAGTGAAAACCCGCCAGCCGCTCTTGTCACTGTGTCTGGGCGGGATGCTGCGCCACAGATATACCAGCCACAGACACACTAGCCACAGTCTTGGCTTGTCGACCGCTGAGGCGTCTGCTACACTGTGAGCGTGCAGGTCGCGGCTCAAGACAAGCGGTCGTGCATCACCCCTAGAGCCAGAGGACCGTGAAGGAGACTTCAATGAGAAGATCAAAGAGTAAGGCGCTGCGTGTGCTTTCTACAACGGGGTTTGAGGGAAGCAGGGTGTCTTGATGCTTTGGCTTTGATCAAGGCTTCTAGAACTGCAGATGAAGGAAAATGATTAACATCGTGGATTGATCAGGCTCTTACCTACTACACTTCTTGTGGGCACACCTGTACAATCACTGACACTTGGGGCGAGGCCAACATGCTTGGGCTGCTATTAGGATGGCAAGACTTCGGGATAAAACTCTGTACGATTGAACCGAAACAAAAGGTCAAGCTGATGCTCAGGTAGCGGATGTGATATGAATGGAAGTCAGAAGACTGGGACGTCGCAGTTGTACTGGTGTCTAGAACCCATCGAACGAGACCTGCACGACAACCGGCTCGACTTATAACGCCTGTCTCAAGAAAAACTGTTTCTGAGCCCATCAGAGGGACTTGCGCACTATCGTGTTTGGTGATATCGGAATTGTCCCCTGTTCGGATCACGTGGCCTAACAATTCGCCAGCGGATGAGAGAATCCCGAGAACGATCTATTTAGATACAACTTTTAACCCAACACACGCCTCAATCCCACAAAAATATCCTAAAATAGCATGACGTCACATCTTTCTATCTCACGGCAGCGGAGGCTCACGTGTGAAACTCAGGAGGTGTCGGGGTCCACACAGGATCAGCGCCTCGGGTGTGCCTGCCCTGCCACCAGCCAACGAACATTGACCGATTCCCGAAACGCGCCTTGGACAACAGGCACCGCCCACGCTTCACATTCACAACACACTTTAGGTCCCGCCCAGTCGCTTTGCTCGCCCTCCTGACGACCGGTGTAAGGCGTGCGCGAGATGTGGTCCGCGCGCGGGATACCCCGGGGCGGGGGCTAGTGAAGCGGCTCAAGCCCGAGTGACCTAGAGGTAGCGCCAGATCTGTTAACTTCACCAAGGCTGGCCGTTTTCCTCAGCACAACCCATGCTATTGGTTTTTTCGACGTCGACATTTTCCGAGAAAATGGAGATGGATCTTTACAAGGGCACGTTTGCGGGGTTGTTGCTGTTGAACAGCATCGTCTTTTATCGATCGTATCGCTCAAAGTCAGAGGCATTTTCGGATACTGCGAGCAACCCGGAGAAGGTGGAGCATCGTGGGCGCGAGGAAGACGATGGAGAACGCGTGCGACGGTTGAAGTGGAAGTTCCTTCCGGTGTATTTGATGGTGAGCGGCGCCGACTGGCTGCAGGGACCCTACATCTACCCCATCTACAAAGGTAAGGTTGTCATTACGATCGCGAAGTTACAGTTCTCTAATCTGGTTTGATAGATGAGAAAGGTCTTGCAGAGAGTCTCGTCGCACTCCTCTTCATGGTCGGCTTCCTCTCCGGCGGCATCTCCGCTTCATTTGTCGGCACGCTTGCAGATCGCTTTGGACGACGGGCAGCATGTCTCGCCTACTGCGTTATCTACTCGCTGTCATGCCTTACGTTGCTGAGTGACTTCGTGCCCTTGCTGTTCTTCGGTCGCATCCTCGGCGGTATCTCTGGCACGCTTCTGTACAGCGTGTTTGAAAGCTGGCTTGTCGCCGAGTTCAACCAGCTAATGGTGGAGGAGCATGGATCGATGCTGAGCGGCATCTTTAGTACAATGACGACGCTCAACAGCCTCGTGGCGATCGTCGCCGGTGTTTTCGCGGAGTGGCTAGTCCGCATGATGGGCACGGCGAAAGCACCATTCATGGCTTCCATGGCCTGTTTGGGTCTGGCTTTCATGACCATCTCCAAGACTTGGGTATGTGAACAAGTTACTTTATAGAATTCCGCTAATCATTCGACAGTCGGAGAACTACGGCGGTCGAAACGACGGCACTGCAGAGACTGCAGGCCTTTTGGAGCAGCAAGATAGCGAAGAGTCCGTTCCTGCGAAGTCGGCGCTGAAGGTCGTTCTGCAGGACAAGAACATCCTTACGCTTGCACTGGCATCTTGCTTCTTTGAAGGCTCCTTGTTCCTCTTCATCTTCTTCAAGTTCCCAGCTCTGAAGCTCTGTCACGAGCTGGCTTCACCAGCGAGCGGTAAGTGACACTACGACTCGAGTCCGTCACATCATGCTGATGCCGATCTTTACAGAACTACCATTCGGCTTGATCTTTGCCATCCTCATGTGTTCTATGGCTTTCGGCTCTCAGCTCTACAGCAACATCACGGCCTCTGCATCTTCGCTTCCAGTGAAGCGCATCCTTATCTGCACATTGGCTGCGGCATCCGCCTGCTTCTTCTTCCCCGCACATGTCCGGGACGAGAGTATCGTTCTTTGGTGCTTCTGCCTCTTCGAGGCCTGCTGTGGCATCTACTATCCTGCCATAGGTTCACTGAAGAGCGCATTGATTGAAGACGGCGCAAGGGCCAGCGTCTACGGGATATTAAGGGTACCGCTCAACGCCTTCGTGGTTTTGGCGTTGAGCACGACACAGGAAGGCGAGCCCCACCGCAACATGGTGTTCACTCTCTGTAGCGGGCTGCTGTTAGTTGCAGCCGTTGTTGTGCATCGTGTGCTGGCGTAAGCCTGTTCTGGACTGTAGCTTATTATGAGGAGTTTTTTAGGCGTCACAAAATAGTTTTCAAGTTACACATGAGGCATTGTCCTCTCTCTTCAATAACCTCCAAACACCTCTGAAGCATTCACAAATAATGCCACTTTGTGGTACAAATTCTCTCCAATTTCAAACCCAGCAATAATAGCCCCGCGCGCTTACTCATCCCGTGCGAGTGCATAGGCGACTGATCTGCCCACCATCGAGGCTGAAACCACTCGGTCGCCGACCAGGATCCAGCGCCCCCACAACCACATCCGTTGTCTGAAAAGTCACCGATCAACACCACCTCCCGCACCCCAGTGGCTAGCTCATGCTTCGTAAAAATGGATCTGAGTGAGGCGCATGCACGCATTTCCAACAATGGTAGGGCCGGATTCGCCGCCAGCAGCCTGTGGCAAGCCACCGTTCCCCGTCAGATGCTCCTTCCGTCTCACATTCATTGAGCAACGGGTTGCGACTGCCAAGAATGTTCGGCATCGTTTGGGATGAGCACTGGTGCAAACAACGGGCTTGGCGTCCGCGTTTAAAGGTACTTTTCCCAAATATGGCGGAACTCTACAGTGGCTATACTTGTCACGCTCCTCTCTACTTGCCATTTGGGATTTGAGCGGAGTTGAAGGGTCCCGAATGTGAACACCCACTTATAGACTTGATGCCAACTGTTTCTTTGTTTCTTTACCCTTTTCACTTGGTTTTCACAAACGAAAACTAACAAACAATCGCTGATCATGTCTTTCCGTTCAGCACAAGGTATGTCTCCCCCGCTGCAGCACCACAACCTCCTCAAGCTCTCCTACCGGCCGCCTACGATGCAACTTCTGACAATTTACAAAGGGCGCATGCTCGCTGGCCTCGTCGTCCTGATCTTTTTCATCGCCATCCTCCACAACAATGCCGGCGAGGATTCTTTCCTACCGTCGCTCCCCGTTCCTCGGCGGCCAGCAGGTCGAAAATACGCCACCCTTCAAGAACGAATCTCCCTATCCGAGAAGGCATGGCAGAAGAGCGTCTCCCTCCGCCAGGAAATGGCCATCCAGCACCCCTCCAACCCTCAAATCCCGCTCTTCCCAGCACAATCGCTGGATGAATTCGGAAAATATCCCTACACGCTCTGGGACTTCTTCCCATCCACCTGGTCCTGTCCGCACGACATCCAGCGCGTTGGCCGCCTTGGCGACGGCGGCAAATGGGTATGCGGCATGAGCATCTACGAATCCATGCCTGCACCTGCATCATGGAAGTCCGGCGTACCGACAGGTGGCCAGGAAGGTCTCGTCATATACAGTTTCGGCATCAACGGCGAGTCGTCCTTCGAAGCCGAAATGCTCGAGCGCATCCCGAGCGCACGTTTCTGGGGCTACGATTTCTCCGTCAACGCGTGGGGACCGCAGATCCGCCAGGAGCACCGCGGTCGCACTTTTTTCAAAGCGTACGGTCTCGGATCCGTGGACGAACCTGCCAAGAGCCCGCCGTTTTTCACGCTGCAGAGCTTGATGGAGCAGAATAACCACACGTACATCGACATCCTGAAGATCGATATCGAGGGCTCGGAGTACACTGCTTTCGACTCCATCATGGATCACTTCACCGCCACATGGAAGGGAAACACTGCGGCAGTGCTTCCGATCGGCCAGGTAATGATCGAGATCCACGTCGGTGATGATCAGCCCGGGATCAACTTCGGCAGGTTCAGGAAGTGGTGGGAGAGGCTGGAGAGCATGGGCATGCGGCCAACGTGGATGGAGGTCAACCTCATGGCTGTCACACTGGCGAGGGGGAAGAGCGACCCGAGGTGTACCGAGTATGTGTGGGTGAACGCGAGGGATCAGAGAAATGTGCTATGGGCGGAGTAAGAGCAATGAAGGAATCTTGTACATGTGAAGGGGTGACTGGTGTCTGCGAAAGCATGACTGAGCATAAGAAAGCATAGGAACGGCGTCCAAGGAAATCATCTGGGTAGGATTCGGAGCATGGTGTCGGCGTACCGGTACGTCATTATTTAGTGCGCTCGCTCAAGGTAGCGCGCCATATTACACAGCCCAGATTTCGAATCAAAGAATCATCAACCATCGCCATCTCCATCTCCACCCATCTCTTCCGCTGTCGTTATTCCTTCGAAAGATTTGGGACGGACTAATCTCGCATGGGATTTTCAAACGCACCAACGCTTCGCCAAGCGCCACTGCAGCAAGGCGCTTTCCACTTTGGGAAAATTAGAGAACCATGATCCAATCATCAGGTCGAACAGTAAGCCCCTTTTGACGCCACTGACCTCGCATCGCGGAAAACGATGGCCCGCATGGGAAATTGTTAAAATCGCAGACTTCGCACCATCTCTGACAACGCCCACAACGCCCACCTCAACGTCTCTCCGTCTTTCGCTTCACGTCGCTCTTTAATCTCTCGTATCGCCAGTCTTATTCGCTCGACCTGCAATATCTCAATAATACTTCACCATTTTCCATTTGATCTATTTCATAATTTACATCACAAATATACCACACAAACCGCCAAAATGTCCACACCATTCCTCCTCACCACCCTCCTCACCCTCGCCGCCGCGCAAACAACCACCCTCTCCATCCCCCTCATCGGTTTCGACCCCCAATCCATCGTCGCCTCCGTCATCGACGCTTCCAACTCGGCAACCACGCTCTCCCTCGCCTGCCCCGAAGGCACCGACGCGTCCGACTGCGGCCTCTTCCCCCAACAGGTACTCACCTACGGACCCTCAACATACCTAATGGACATGGCTGTCCCCGGCGACGGCGTCTTCACCATGACGCAGGACTGCACATTCGGAGGCAGTAGTGTGGTGTGTGTGGAGAGCGCGAGCGGGACCGAGGCGAATGACCCTGGGAAAAGTACCACGACGTATGATGCTAGTGAGACGTTTGCCGCGGAGGTGGAGGTTACGGCGGGAGCGAGCAAGTTGACGGCGGGTGGGAGTGCGCCGGTGGAGACGGGTAATGCGAGTTCGAGTGGGAGTGGGCCCGCGACGACTGGAGCTGCGCCGAGTGCGAGTATGACGACGGCCACGAGGACGATAACTGGGGCGCCAACGGGGAGTGCGGCTTCGGGCGCGAGTGGAGCGTCGGGGTCGGGGGCGCCGCAGTCGACGGGTGCTGCGAGTGGGAATCCGGTGGTGATGAAGGGTGGGCTTGTGGGTGCTGCGGCAGTGTTGGCTGGTGGACTGTTCTTGTGAGATGATGGACGCCGAGCTCTTGCATAGAGGCTAGAATTCAATAGCCGAAAGGATACAATCGATGACGTCGCGGAAGAGCTATTGGATGGTCGCCATAGCAGATGAGTGGATCCTGACGGCGGTTCAATAGAAGTGCAGAGGGTGCATATGGAGAATTACCTCGATTACCAAGTAAGCATCATATTGCTACTCGGTCCACCTACTTGTCCCTCTCCTTCGTCTCGATTTTTCATAGTGTTGAGAAACCGACATAGTCCCTTTCCATTTTTTCATCACAGCTTGGCTCTAGTGAACGCTTGATCGAACAATTCAGCGAAGCGGCAAATCGCCATCCCCGATATCTGAATATTCCTTCAAGCCCCCGTAGACCGCGTATACATTCTCAAATCCCTTCCTCATCAGGATGCGCGCACCCATCCGACGGTCCGCCAGCCGTTGTTCAGCACTGCGGCTCGCCGTGACCAACTTCCAGCCCATGATGGTCACTGCCACGGGATGCGGGAGATGACTGAGCCACATCATATTGGCCATCTCGTCAACATTCAGACAGACGGAAGGATCCTGGAAGAGCGAAGCGGCATTGCTGGCTGTTGCAGCCTGCAAGCGCGGGGACAGTCCATCAACATCAATAGCGTCGACCAAACGCACGAACGTCCTGTCATCGATGAAAAGTTGGATCTTTCTCGCTCTGATCAAGATGTCCTTGGAGATTTTTCCTAACACCACAGACATGTCGAGGTCTTCACCCATCTTCCGCATGTCGATTATCAGGTTGACAGGGGGCCATTCTAGCCCTTCGTAGAACACGCGTCCTTGTTGCTCGTCGCTGGAGGTCCGATTCAGAAGGTGGGTAAGCTTCCCATCCGCCAAATGCAGAAGCTCGGAGCGCCAGAAGCGATTGACTTGAAGGATTGCCCAGTTCACGCGAAAACCGGGTGGCACCTTTGCTTTGGTGGCGTAGAGGGTAATCCGCAGGCCACTGCGGCGGGCTGCGATGGCCTCGGGATGGTGGACCTCATTGTCGAGCGTGTATGCGATGATGCGGACCTTGAGCTCGTCTGGAAGGAGAGGAAACTTGTGGAATGCTGATGGCGAGCCAGCCGGCGTGGTAGGCGCCCCTTCGGCCATGGTGAAGCTCATGTTGTTCGTTCGCTGACCCTTGCGTATGATGAAGAAAGTTGTGGGAGCGTTAGCGTTTCTTATAGAAGGGCGAAAGAGGGGGACTAGTGACGATTGGCGCACGTGCCGCTTGGGCGAAGCCGCCGTGTATTTGTTTGTCGGCGCGTTACTAATTCGCGTCACTTTGAGTTGAGGGCAGCACGATGAGAAGGCTTGGCATCCTTCCCTTCGAGATGGCCCTTCAGTCATGGCATCCTCACATCAACGTCGTCCTCCCCTATTAATGAGCGAGAACCTAGTTGCTTTCCCTCATAGAACCAAGACTTGCGTACCGGTTGTCCATACCAGTCTCGCTTCAGCCAAAGCACGCGCGTAGGCGTGAGTCGCAGCACCTCAGAGCGCTAGAGTCGATCAACCTGAAGGATTGGCCAATCCATGCAGAAGTTTGTCGTCACCCTTGCCGCAGAGGGGGACATACTGATCCAGACGTTGACGTCCTGGTCGCGTGCTCCAAGAGCCTCTGGATCGTGGATTTGGTTATCGAAAGCGAAGGCGATACGGACCTTGAGTTCAATCGGGAGGAGGGGAAACTGGTGAAATGTTGATGGTGAAGCGGGTGGTGGGCTCGGTGCCTTTCTGGAGTATCTGGAACTCATGTTGTTGGTGGGCGGTCGGTCGCCTCTATAGATGAGAGGGAGATGGTGGAGGGTTGAAAGCGGATGTGCGCAGAAGTTATAAGAGTGTGCACAAGGCAGCAGAATTTCTCGAAAAGTCACCAGTCACCGAACCGTGGTACATTTTCGCATTATTGCGGATTCCCGCCGTCTCATCGTCCTCAGCGCGAGCCGTAGAATCTCGGAGCGCCAGAGTCGGT
The DNA here is from genome assembly GCA_019022785.1 of Pseudomonodictys pantanalensis. Taxonomy (NCBI): domain Eukaryota; kingdom Fungi; phylum Ascomycota; class Dothideomycetes; order Pleosporales; family Parabambusicolaceae; genus Pseudomonodictys; species Pseudomonodictys pantanalensis. The sequence continues at coordinate 136,211 of JAFHBV010000031.1, read as the reverse complement.
TGACCTGAAGGATTGGCTAGCTCGGATGGAAGGCTGCCGTCTTGGGTATTGGTACTATATCCGTAGGGAACAGGGTGACGTAGATATAGGCGTCGCTAGCCACAGTGTCTAGTCGGGAGAGGAGGGCGCTTTAGTATACGGGAGGGGATATACAGGGCTGAAAGTGAGTGCGCCCAAGATTATGCTTATGTGCGCAAGTACGGCGAGGCAGCAGCATTTTTACGACGGTACTCATGATCATCGGGTTAGCGCCTAGTGGGCTCCGTCGGTAGCTGGAACGGTAAAGTGGAAGCCTAAACCACTGTTCTATGGGTGCCGGTACCATTCGTTGGCTCTGAAAATTAAAGATGAGTTATTACAAAGTCTAGCCCGAAGACAGCCCTCTCGTCCTGAGGGGCTGATATTTACAAAGAAAGAGAATATCCAGATCTGGCCCCAACCTTAGGATTTATCTACGGTACCTCCGGCTCCAACCTGGAATTTCGGTGCGCTTCTCTGGACGTGGCGATCCCAAGACCTAGGTTCCCTTCTTTCAGGCGCGACTACTCGAGTTAGTGCATGATAGTGACATGATCGGGGGAACATGTACTTACAGCTTGTTCGAGAGCTTGCGCGAGAGGCGGATCTGCTCCCTGGGTCTTGGGTAGATGCGACATCTGAAGCAGCCGGAGCCTTCTCCACATCTGCAGGCACATCAAACTTCGGGACACCGCGTTTGGGTCCGAAATCCATCATAGCCCCCAAACTGTCATCTGGTGGGCTCTCCTCCTCAATGGTTACTTCTTTCAGAATGAAATGCGTCTTCTCGTTTGTGACTGATAGCTCAGCAGCGCCGACGGGAACATCGAACTTTGGCGGCGTGTACGTTGGGCCGTGGTCCATCATGTTCCCTCTGCTTTCTGAGGATAGCGACGCACTCTGATCCTCTTGAACGATAACTGTCTTTGCCGCCCACAGTAAGGGGTTAAGCCTTTGATCATCTTCTTTCGCTTTCTGCGTTGTGTTGGGATCATCCGTAGTCCAGCCCAGAGCGCGTCTCCGGTCGTCCAACAGCCTCCTTTCGCTTTCTTTAGCTTCTTCCTCCTCTTTATCTTTCTCTTCCTTCTCTAGGCGCAGTCTCTCTGTCATACGAAAAACCGGCTGTCTATGCTGCCGGCCTTTAGTAACGAGAAGTTCAGGATGACCACTGCACGGTCCCCAGTCCTTGACTCCATCGTGTTGTCCTCGATAATCTGGAGGTGATCCGTACTTTGTCTCCCGCAGATTCTTCTTGGTAAACCAAACAAAGTCTCCCGTCACTTTGCCGTCAATTACCTCGAGCTTCGCATGACGAATGTATAAGGAATCTGACTTATCCATTTCCTCGCACTTCCACCACTCGGGCAACTCGTCCAATGGCTTACGCATCCAGTACATCAAACACTCCCCACAGTATGAACCGATCCGCTCATCTTTCGACATGCCTTGAGGTCTGGTCTTCTTATCTTTGCATGTGCAGCAGTTTTCCTCCCTTGGAGGCAGAGTACAACAAGTAGCCTTCTTGTGCTCGCAATGCTTCGGTAATGGGTCCCACCAAGAGGGCGCGTCGTCTGCGCTGGACCAACGGAGCCGACAAGACCTGCAATATGAGGTGACTCGCTCCGAGCGCGCCATGCGATGCCCTCGAGTGTCCTCGCACCCACAGCATTTCTTCAAGAAACCTTTCGAGCATATCTTCTCATGAGCGCAAAGCGGTTTGTCCCAGCCAGCAGGCATAGTGGCCGTGCCCCAATAAGACTTGCAGCCCACGCAATAGCCCTCGATTCTAATAGGTCGCTGCATGGGAAAGGTGCGACTGTCTTCGCATTTGCGGCGCTTCTTCCAGCTGAAGGTACTGCAGGGGATTGTCGTTTTGTGATCGCATAAGGGCGTCCAGGGAGCAGGCGCGGGAGCGACTGGCGAAGGTGGCATTACGGAACGTGGTGGATCGGGAACGGGTTGGACGATCGTTCGAGACGGTAGGGAGGTGATCCTGGCATGAGCTGCTGGAGGAGGCGTTGAAAGCCGCGAAGGCACGTATGAGACTGGACGCGGTGTAGGGGTCAGCTTCTTGCGACGGCAACAGCACCCGTAGCAACATATCGCGAGGAAGATTGCTACGAGTCCGAAACAAACCATAATGATGACTGTGACGGGGAACAATTGATTAAAAAGATGCGGTTTCCCATCATAAGTTGACCAAAGCCCAATATCGCCAGTAGAGTTCGTCATGAATGTTGTCGGCGTTGCTGTTCCTAGGGTTGTCATTGTCCGCATTGTTGACGGGTCATAAGGCGCCAATGCTGAGATCGTTGGAGTGTCCGTGAGGAGCGTGGTTGTGATATAGAGCTCGAGAGCTTTTGCTTGTACTGTGATGCCGGTGATATCTGCTGGAAAAGACGACAATGTGGTTGTCCCGATCGTGCTCCATAGCTCGTAGAAATCGCCATCGAACCCTGTCGTTGTTCCCCATGCCATTAAGACGCCAGCCTCGCCGGGTGTCATTTGTCGGTTACACAGATAATTCCTAGAATAAGACTCGTAGAAGACGGAGGAAAATCCACTGCATCTTCATTAACTGGCTTATCCTGCGATGAAGCTATTTGTGGCACTTACGCGGGGCAGCACACAACATCGTAGTCCGAATAAAGCGATGACCATGTCAACGTGCCATACCCAGCTGGACACCCGACGGCTGGGCTGTAGTAGAAACCATTCATGTTGCCATAGTCTGGTGGATAACATGATGTAGCCCCTGCTAGCTGCTCACTCGTCGTCCAATACACAACAGGATCTATTGCCCAGGCGTATGATAGAAATTCGTACGCATCCCATGCGGAGCATGATGAAGGACTCGAACATTCTCCGGCGACGATAGTTGGCAAATTTGTAAAGCAAGCTGCTGGCGGAGTGAAAGTCGTTGTCAGTGGAGCGGAAAATATGTGGGAAGCCGAGTCTGCTCTTGCCACAAGGGGTGTTGTGTGCGGCACCGGAGGAAGAGTTGCTGCAGGATAAGGTGCTATCGTCGTGCCATCCAGCACCAACCGTCGTCTCACGCAAAACGAAGATCATCGTCCCCCATTCTCCTCTCGGACGCGTTTTCCATGAGGCTCTGCGACGTGGTCCGTGTGCATTATTCCAATTTGGAGAACGAGATTATGTTTGGAACAACAGACACTCTTATCATTGGGCGTGGGGGAGGCTTCATTGGATCCCGCCACAATAAGGTTGGTTTCTGGGCCTCAAATGGTCCGGCGTAGTCATTCGTGGAGTTGGGCGGAGATTTCCATGATGGTGCGGCTGGAACTGGCCGGGGACCCCGTATCAGACCATCGGGCCGACGCCACACGGGACGCCGCTGGCGAGATCTCGTGAACATGGTGCGCTGAGACGAAGCTTGGCGATGGGTTGATACTCTCTGATTGGCCAATGCGGACGACAAGTAAACAACGGAAGTATGCTGCTGCATACACGGTCAAAAGACATAGCGGAGAGCACCCAAAGATGGTAATCGGATACGACGACATCAACCACTGGGGCTGTGAATCACCCACTCTAGATACATGCGCATCCGGGAACGCCCATGGGCCAATGAATACATGCATTATACGCTTCTATCCCCATCCGCTTCCCTGACCCGTTTCCGGCGATGCCACGTAGCGCCCCCATGGACCGACAAACCTACTTCTCATAACTTACTGAGACGCTGGCGTATTCCTTGCCGTCGAAAATGAACTTCCACTCAATATTGCCGCCCTTGAACGTGGCTTCCAGCTTGAATTCTGCAATCATGAACTCCTCCGCATTGGGCGCAGACCTGGCGCGTATGAACTTAGAGTCAGGCACAGTACTCAGATCCGCTCGGACCCTGCAGATATTGTGCGCATCTGTGCAACAGGTCAGCCTTTCTAGTCAAAATGGGCTGATTGATGCATCTCACCATCGTGCGCGTATCGCGAGGGTGCCTCGTCTTCAGCGCAGCCCACCAACATGGCCCCAAACTCGCGGTCATCAGTAGGCTTGAACGTACAGCTGCATTCGATGAAAGCTTTCTTGGGTCTGTCCTCTGGCAGCCGCTCGCCCTTGTCAATGATCCAGCGCATTTGACCCCTGGCGTATTTCTTGCCTGTGAATTGGTCGATGTAAGCGTCTTCGGGGTCGTGTACGCCTTGTCTGAAGGGTTCGCCGATGGGCGTGCCGTAATGCTTCCGGGCAAGACGAACAGCGACGAGACCAGCGGAGGGACCTTCTAGTCCACGGCTGACAGCTCCACGGGCAACTGCTGACCACGGGAAGGTGGGTTTGCGGGTTAGGATACCTCGATCGCTGCAGTATTCCGATACTTTCTTGAAGAGATAGTTGTTTCGACCAAAACCACCCACTAGGATGACCATCTGTGCCAATGTCAGTCGGTATAAGTATGAGACCGAGTCTTCGTACCTTGGGCTTCTCTCGACCAGCCCTGAGCACAGAGGCGATTTGCCCATCGATGAGTTCTAGTGTCCGGTTGACGCAAGGATCAAATATCTCGCGCATTTGCGTGCTGTGGCCAAAGTCAGACAAGACAAAGAGAGTGAGTGTGCGCACTTACTCGTCGAGGGTGAGTGTACTGCTTTCGATGTTACGTTCCTCGTCATCTTCAATACGACACTCTCTCGGGAGCTGAATCTCAATGCCGTCATCGTCGCCCTTGAAGTGTTGTTTGGCGTTCTCGAACTCGTTCATCATCGTACTGCCATGCCGGAGCTTCTCCGCCGGGATCCGCTTGTACGAGTCCTTCCCAATCCAGCGCTCTAGCCAGGCTAGAAATTCCTAATCAAGTCAGATTGAAAGAATCTCATTCGAAGGCAGTCTTACCTTGTCCACATAACTGGCGCCGCACTTGTCGCCACTACCAATAGCCGCTTCTTCAATCTTGAAAATTGGTGTGGTCTGGGTGATCTTGTAAGATATCAGGTCGACCGTTCCACCACCCGCATCGCAGAGAACAAAGTTATCCCCAACCTGGACCTCGTCTCTCATTGCTCCATCGCGCATCTCCTTCAAGCTATAAATAGCAGCTGCTTCCGGTTCTGTTACCATCATGACCTTAGCGCAGTCGAATTTGGCCCGAGTGACAGCCTTGAGGGTCTGATCCTTTGCTCGCTCCGACCACACGGCTGGCACTGTGATGACCAGCTCTTTCGTGAGCACATCAAAGGTCGACATGTATGTCTTCCTCAATTCGCCCCAGACATGATCTCGCACACGAGCCAGGTAATCTGCAACAATGTCCACGGTGTCTTTTCCCGGGTACTCGGGCGGTGCTTCGTCGTCGTCGGATTCGAGATCATCAATGTTGAGGCCTTCAAAATTGCTGGTCAAGAATGCCAAGAGAATCTTGAGCTGTTTGCTCTTCTTGCCACTTTCGTCAAGGCGGAGCTTCATCAATGCGTGGACTCCCTTCGTTTTGTGGTTGATTTCTTGACCCCATTTGACTTCCAGTTTAGGAGGTACGCCGTAGGAAATGCGAGAAGGGACTTTTTCGGTGTTACCATTGCCGATTCCAGGCCAGGCGCTTATGAGTTGAATGTTTTTCTCATCTTGAACATTTCCTTGTCTGGATGTCTCGCAGTAGGCGACCCCACTGTACATATGTTACCATTCCCGCTTCGTGAACGAGGCTGAGTCAACATACCTGAAGGTTGTCCCGAAATCAAGTCCGATGACGATCTTTCTGTCCGTCATGTTGATCTTAGGTTTCGAAAAGGGACGGGACGGGATGGAATTACGAGATCCGGGCTGTGAGCTGTATAGAAGTCTGCGAACGCGTCGATGAATTGCAAGGCTGAGTCCGGACCCTCGACCAGCTGATCAGCTACTGAAAGTTTCGTCGCCTCGAGCCGCTCAGTCCAAGCCACAGCGCCATCAGCGGCAACAACCCAAGACATGGGCTTATATGCATCCCAAAAGAGAGTTCTAGATCAGGCCATATCGGGTGGCCAACATGGGGGTTTGGCTGATCAGGCTGAGGAGCTGAAAACCACACGGCGGTGAGACCATGCAGTACAGCACCAGCCGACTGGCATCATTAGGTTGGGAAACCCACACACTCAATGACGGAAAAGAGAAAGAAGGGTGCGGCTAGAAGAAAGCGCTCCAACAAACAAGTAGCACCTTCCAGCTCGTACAGTCAAAGGCGAACCAAGGCAGTTGAGCAAGTGGGTTCATATGAGCCGCCGTGTGCGGAATTTGCGAGCTTGCTGACCGAATAGGAGGGTGATACGCTGGAACCAATGGCCTCTGGGCAGCTTCTCGATACCCAGGAAATGGGTACTTACGGGAAGCCAAGAGGTCCTCGAAACCAGGTAGTAAATCCCCCCTTCCAGGCCTCTGAAGTTGAATCTAACATTGAAAGCATGAGACCAAGCTTAGCTCAAAGCAAGAAGTTGATCGAGAGTTCGAGGGTGATCCATTGGAGAGCGAAGACCAGATAGCGGACAAAGACGCTGGAGGCAGCTTTGAAGAATCTCAAGAAGGTCCTGGAAAAGATGAGCCAGAGGGGCAGACGAACGGTCATTCGATCGGCCCGAACGGCCATAGCATCCCCGGCGTACCTTTCGCAGAAGACGATGTGCTTACCCACGAGACGAATGACGAACAGCGACCAGATAACCAAGATTATACTCGTCTAGAGAAGCAACGGGCTGAGATAAGAGATCAAAGTATCGCACAACGCCCCGCGCCCAACACCAATACCAGAGTCCGCCACGAAACCCCAAGACCTGGTCAAGTGGCTCAAGCCCATCGCGAGGACGTGCGACCTGGTCCAAGTCGCGTTGGATACAGAAGCGCAACACGAGACTCCTCTCATGGCAGTCGTAGTGATGGGCGTTCAACAAAAGAGGGAGAGCACAGGAGCTACCGTGGCCAGTACAACGAAGGTGGTAGCGGCGGTGAATCCCATCAACGTCTCTCAGAAAGGGAAGCCAACTCCGCAGCCACCATAGCTATGACACCGTATGACCGATACGGTATGCCCGGCGCTTATAATGCTCATCCCGCATACATTGGTGCTGTGGAGGTCGAGCCGCAACTTGACTTGGAAGCTCAATACCAACTCTTTCGTCACTCGTTCCCAGGGCTCGATGCACATTTTCAACAGCAAATTGGGGATAGCAAGAAGCTTCAGGAAAAATACTCCGAGTTGAACATCAAGTACGGAAACCAATGCCGACAGACGCAAGACCTAAATAAACAGCTCAACAAGCTTGTGGAAGAGTCGCTTGCTGCTGTTGACCGCTTTCAGCCAATGTTCGACACGGATCTCGCGCAGGAGTTCAACGGGGTGGACGGAGAGGCGCAGAAGCTCGCAACGTTGTTGAACAAACAACCCCTGCCCCTTGAGCGAGACACCTGGGCACATGAAGTCGGACACGCAACATGGAGTAAATACCGAGATGCGCGTACGAAGACTTTTCCTGTGGAAAAAGACATGCGCAAGTGGCTCTTCAAGGGCGTTGTGTGGAAAGCGCTACAAGACCATGTCTTCAAGGACCCTTTCCAAGCGTATGGGATAGGAAAAGCTGAAAGCCTGAACAATGCTGTCAATACATTGAGCGCTGCGTACTCTTATCTTTGGCCATTACCACGTAAGCTCAGATCGTTTTTACATTAACAAACACCGCTGATTCCTTGACAGAGAAAGATGAAAATTCCGTGAAGTGGAGATCCATGACGGCAGAAAAACTGGCAAGCACAGCCGAGGAGCTCGCAGTAGGCCAAGACTTCGATGGTGTCGTGGCGTCCTTCAATGACGCTTTCAAGGCTATAGGCTATCCTAGCCTCTGCGAGATGAAGGACGGCCAGAAACGGATGTTGGCGTTGCTCAAGCCAGCAGTCGCGCTAGCACGGAAATTTGCACAGCAACGTGCCATATTCGAGTTGTGCGAGCCGACAAAGCCTGGGAAATTGAGGGATGATGACAGGCTCACGAATAAGCTGAGTGACGACGACAAAGAGACGGCAGGCAGGGTGTGGTTCGTGGTCAGACCAGCGCTGGTCAAGTACGGTACCGGCAAAGGTGAGGAGCTGGACAAGATGAAGGTACTACAAAGAGCGTTGGTGGTGCTGGAATAATAGGATAGGACGCCGTGTGGCTCCAAGATACGATCATGGATGGCGTATCATTGGTAGAAGATAGAAAGGCGCTTCTTGGAGATGAACGGATGCTTAGGGCGTGGAGGCTTCGCGGTGTTGGGGTGAGAGGTCTACCGCAGAATTTCGGCTACAAGTTGGCGTTTTCGTGATTATATAAGCGTACATCTCAATAACTTTCTGTCACCCGCTTTCTCGATTCGTCGTCATCTCATCCCGTTAAAACGAACCCTCTATTCCATCTTAGAGAAACGCGGGGTTGAGATGGCGTTAACATGTCTTCCGCACAGTCCGTTAACCAGATCACCTTCTTTCACTTCGGATGGCCGAAAGCAGTATAGCGTCTGGGCATCGCCGTGGCGGGCTCCACAGCTTGCTCTTACCTTTGCTCACAAACAGCTTCTCTCTTCTTGTCATCACTCAGACTTGTCGAAGTCGGTGTCTTGCAAAATGGCAAAGCTTTACACCCTAGCTAAGCCTTCCGAGGGCATCCGGATTGAAAAATCCAGACTCCCAATGCATGCACCCTGTCCTGAGATCTGTTCCTGCGTAACTAACCATAGCCAGCTTCGGTCAGACCATAGCTCAGGTTCGATTGGATCCCGGCGATAAGGCAAGACGCGTTTACGTTCACAAGGAGATAATCTGTGCGCACTCAGATTTCTTCTCCAAGGCGCCTTACTCAACGGAGACTTGGCAGAGTCGAACAACAATATCGTGTCGCTGGCGGACGTGAAAGTGGAGAATTTCAAACTCTACCTGGCGTTGCTCTACACGGGAAAGCTTCCTGTCAAGGTCGATACAAAGGAGACCAAGGGTATCGTTCTGTACATGAAGCGCGAGCGAGACGAGCCTGAGCGCAAGCCTTTCCGACCCATCCACTATTCATTCAACGGACTCTTTAGTATCAACGACGGAGAATTGTCCAATCGACTTGAACATGAGGATGAGCAGCCCTTCGCTATCATCGATCCTCCGGGTCGGAGCATTATCCACAAGCGATGCAACGCGGAGTACGAGCAGCTCTGTAAGCTGCACGTCCTAGCTGAGAGGCTTCAAGACAAAGTTGCCAAGAACATGAACATCGATGCGATTATCGAACTGCCCAAAGAACCCCAAGGGAATAACATACCGAGGATCCCCGGACCGCGCGCTATTACGATCGCATATCACGGGACTCCGAGGCCGAATGCACTGAGGAAATTGCTCGTGGACTCCTATGCCGACCGGGCATGGCAGGGTTGGCTGGCTGGAGTGGACCGGCACGATATGCCGCAAGAGTTTCTCGCCGATGTTGGCGTCGAGATCATCTGCAGGAGAGGGCATAAAGAAAAGGCTGGGCTTTGCATGAGTGAGGAGACTTGTCATTACTATGAGAGTGTTAGGTCGGAGTGAAGAAGGTTGGGAAGACTTTGGGACTTGGCATGTTTGCCTAGGTTGACAGGGGTAGTCTGCCCGATGAACACAGTGTGATTTTCCACGTCCAAGGGAACAGTCAGTTCCTGCCTCGCGATAATAGATACTCCTGATTGGATTCACAGGGCGTTGCGAGCCACCTGGCCTGAAGTGCTATGTTCCATCAAACGTGATAACGCGCAGTACCCGTAGCTAGCTGGCATTGGCCGATAAAAGCTTAGATACTGACCACGTAGTACGCCTTCACCTCGTATTGCATACGAGGAGCTGCTTTCAACAGTTGGTCAGTTTGGCGGATCTTGTCATCATACCTGGGTACTAGTGCTCCATACTCTCGATTGCCAATTCGACCAGCATCCACGTCCTCTCTCATTTCATTCAATGTCGGAACCCCAAGAAGCGATCATTTAATTGATTTTTCTATCCAAGCGCGATGAAACACATCCCTGAGAAAATCCCCTCACGACTGTGTTACCAGCCCGTCCTTCGGCGCAACGCCACTAATCACATAATCATTGATAATACTTGTCGTCTCCCCGCCCAGAGACCAACTCGTATGCCCCGCTCCATTCCTCGTCAAGAAGCTATGATTATCCACCTCCTCGAGCAGCCCTAAGGCCCACGGATATCCCGTACTCGGATCATCATACGAATTCACCATGAGCACCGTCTGCTTGGTTTGTACCTTCAGCTTCTTGGGCGGATTGGTAGCTTCCAGCGGCCAGCCCGTGCACCAGAGTTGAATCTGCCAGCTCTGCGACGCGCCTTGAGTGAGGGGAGCATAGCGGATGCCCATTTCGTGCTTATTACGGATATCAGAGAGCGTATTGGAGGTATGGTGTGTCCAGTCAAGGCAGGCGATGGCAACACCGGGGAAGAGGTAAGAATCCGTGAAGGAGTAGGAGAACGCCGAGGCGTCACCGCGGGTGGCGTTCCGCATAGCTGAAGAAAGTATGTGCCAATTACTTGCGCGGAGTAGGAAGCCCTGCGTGCTAAACACGATTTCTTCGCCGTTGACGTCTGTGGCGCAGTCATTGCCGTCGCAGGACGGTGCCGGGATGGGAGTTTTCGTAGCGTTGGCAACAAGAGCAAGCCAGAGAGCTTTGGCATCAGTGCCTTTCAAGACCGATGATTCGTTCGTGGATGCCCATTTGAAGAAATCCTCGAGGACGAGCTGATAGGAAGTTGTCTCGATGAGGACGTTGGATGCTTCAGATGCCGAGTGCTGCAGGTTACCGTCCATGACGAGGGTGCGAATGTTATCGGGGAAGATCTCTGCATATTGGGACGCGATTTGGGTACCGTAGGATAACCCGATGAAGTTCAGCGGCTGGTTGCCTAGGGCAATGCGGACGGCTTCGTGGTCTTTCACGACGCTAGAGAAGTCAGTCAATCTGGATGCATAGGCTTGAACACGATGCTCACCTGATGGTATCGATATACTTTAGCAGTGGCCCTGTCTGCTCCAAACACGACTCTCCCAACCTCTTGTTCTTATCCAGGAGCGCATCAAACTCCTCCTGGGTCGTGGGGAACAGTGACACACGCTCCGCCCAGATGTTCTTGTCGCACTGGACTTGACTGCTGAGTCCCACGCCTCGAGGATCAAGGCCAATGATATCAAAGCTTGCAGTCAGGTTCGGATAATTTTTAAGCAGCGGTATCCGCGACACAACGGAAGCAGATGCGGCACCTCCCGGTCCTCCGGGGTTGATGAAAAGCGAGCCGATCTTGGATGTGGTGTTGGAAGCTGTGGCTGGCAGCTTCACGAGGCCAAGGTTGAAGTGGTCGCCATATGGATCATCCCAGTTGATCGGGACAGAGTAGTTGGCGCATTGGAGAACTGCTGGGAACCCGAGGTCCGACGGACATACGGTCCATTCTATCGACGAAGCTGTGCTGTTCGGTGGAAGAGTATAATTGGAGTCTCGTTTGGATACTGGTATCGCCGATGTGAAAAGGATTGAAGATGCAATGACCACATGGGCTGAGATGTATCTCGAAAACGAAAGACGCGCCATTGCAAGTCGTTTTTGGGTAGAAGAGGGGTAGGATTATGACGTAGAGGTAAAGCGAGCAGAACCCCAAGTTTCGCGCGAAAAGGAGCAAACAGCAGAGGAAGCTGAAGGGAGTGTCTGGCTTCCATCGCGTCCCCTTAATATATGTACCCCTCAACAGCAACCTTGTCGATCGCCCAGGCACTCGGTCGCTGCGCTTGTCAAGCCTTGTCAAGCCTTCACCGATCGCGTTCAAGCTCATCTACTCTGGGGAAAACTAGAATAATAGCGAGCTCCATTGTAGCACAGAAGAGTGCGACTTTTCGCTGGAAAGAGAAAGAGGATCGGGACCGGCGTAAGGCGCATCGAATTTACAGGTGCTCTAGCTGGGGGTCAGGATTTTAGCGTGTAAGGGGCATAAACACGCTAGAGGGAAAGAGGCAGGCGTCAACGCGCGCCGCACGTGAGCGAGGATTGACTCGGAAAACGTGCTGATTGGCTGATGATTCCGGATGAAGCTTGGTGCATATCTCGCCCTCAGCATATTCTTCCCCTTCAACTTTACGTTCTTGTTCTACACGCATGTTGTTTCCTTTCTTGTCCCAGTCGTTTCGTCCAGTTGATGTGAGTAGCTCCGCAACATGATACTCGTTAAGGCTGCCATCGCTGACACCCCACCCGAATCCATCCTAAAGAATATAGCCGAAGAAAGACCTCAGGGACACCCCGTAAGCCGCATTGTATAGATGGGATGCTCCTAACTTACATTGATTTGGGAATTAGTCGGATAAAGGTATGTCTCGTCCTCATAGTCCGACCTCGGACACCTTAGGCTGATCACGCAGATTCTTCAAGTCCACCTCCATTGTGTCCGCGCCTTTCTCCTCTGCATTCACGCTAACACCCTCAACTTCAGCATCATGCGCAAACATGTTTTGCACATCATACGCCTCTTCGAATCCCATGGACCTCTCCTTCTTACAGAAGTCGCCGATCATGCAGAGACCAAAGTATAAGATACTGCTGATCGTGCAGCCCAAGACCCAACCAAGGCTGTAGATGTGATCCCAACCCACGCCAACGTCCTTACCGAACTGACCAGCGAACCCTGGAACAAGAACCACGACGGTGACGACAAACGCGACGGCGTTCCTCCAGTTCAGGCCCCACTTGTACCAATACGCAGCGCCCTTGTTCGCCTTATACAACTCCTCGACCCAAATGTTGCCCTTGCGGACGACGAAGTAGTCCGTGATATAGATGCCCACAAGAGGCGCGAGGAAGATGCTGTAACCACCTAAAAAGCGCAAGAACGTAGTCGAACTCTGCAGGATCTTCCAGGGAAAGATAAGCAGGCCGATCGCATAGCACAGGAACATGCCACGACGAATGTTGAGCCAGCGAGGGAAGAAAGAGGTAACGTCGACTCCGAACGGGAACACATCGACGCCCATGCAGGATGCGAAAATAGAAAGCATCCATGCCATACTTGCAATGGCAATACCGGCTCGCGCTCCAGGGTTCCAATGCAGATCGAGGATCTTATCACATAGGTCCCACGGGTTCCAAAGTGTCACGCCCCACGCGCGCTGTGTGGCGGACGTGGCGAAGATACCGAGGGTGGCGCACAGAGTATTACCAATTGGAAGGGCGATAAGCTGAGAAAGGAACGGAGCGTTGGCGGTGCGAGCATATCGAGCAAGATCGGTCTGGTTGACGGCAATGGAGCTTGTCTTGCCCATACACGAGTTGATCGCGGAAAGCATCGCCCACGCCAGGGCGGCTCCCTTTGGCGGGATCTTTGTGGTGACAAAACTTCCTGCGGAGCCCTCAGCAGCCTTGCCCTGAACGATGCAAAATGCGAAAAGGCCGATGGCCACTGGTGGTAGAACGAAGGACTTGATCGTGTAGAGGCGGCGCATGTGATGGGGCTTCAACAACAAGAATGGCGCCGAGAAAAGCGTGTACAGGACGAAAGCGACCAACTGCTTTGTCGTGACTCCCTGACTCTTCGGAATCGTGTTGGGGATGTTGTGCCAGTAGTGCCCGAAGACGCAGCGGAAGAGGATGGAGAGGAAGTAACCTCCCTGCATCATCAACACTGATGTCCAGATCTGACCGACCAGCAGGCGGATGATGATGGGAAAGAAACTGCCGTACATTCCCCACATAACGCGGCTCTCAACTGGGAATCCGAAGTGCCATTTCGCACCGATACGCGAGTGCCAGGCGATGGCTATGGCACCGAGGGTATGGGATATGAATATGCAAATGATTGCTGAATGTGGTTAGAAAACGCTGCTCGAGTGTGCTCCGACGGAGAACTTACATTGCCAACTCGATAACCCCATCGCCACCATGCTACTGCCTACACTCCATACTCCTACGCTGAACCCGTAAGACCACCAGAAAGCGGCAAAGTCATACCAGCCCCAAGTCCATTGAGAAGGAGGAGTGAGATCCAGGTCCTCGTTCTTCCAGAACGACCTCTCTTCAATATGTCCATGCGCTGTCTCGTTGACTTCGAGAGCTCGAACAAAGTTCTCCTTGCTCTCAAATGCTCGCTTTGCAGAAGTGCACTTTCGGTGGAGCTTTTCGCTCCATTGAGCAGCGATCGTATTGGGAGAACGCATGTCTGTGCGTGTTGATGGAATCACGAACCAAATTATCGGGCTGGGAGGCTTACCAGATGGGTGGAACTTTTTATTTCCCCCACCTTATCGCACGTGGGTGGGGAGACATATCTTGGCCCATCCATCATTGACCTGCGTATCATGTCAGTGTCTTGGTGTGGGTCTATTCGAGCCGTCGATATCTTCTGCGGCCGTCGGAGATGAGCGGTGGGCAACTCATGCGAGGGTCTAGCGATGGTGACATACCCAAGTCAGGCTAGAATGAGTTAGGACATCAATTAGATGAGCGTAAGGGGGACTCTTAGGTTAATAAGTTACCGCATCATATCTAAATTGGATCCAAATTCGTATTGCGGTGTTCGAGACAGTCGGAAGACTTCTACCGAAATCCCCAGCCCCACTTCCGCGGAGTCGATTGACGACAAACGAACTCCTACCTCAGATTACAGTAGACACATCATCATGATATTTTCTTGGCCTGTTCCGCTCGCCACTTGAGATATTCACCAGAGCTCACAATAGGATACTTCATCGGGTTATCTTCGCTGATGCAGGTCGGCACTGGCTCCAGCTTCATGTCTTTATTGAAGCCGAAGAAGAATGGGCAAGAGTAGCGCTCATTGCCTGTCTTGTTCACTACACGATGAACAGTCGAGACGAAGAAGTCGTTGGTCTGACGCATGAAGCAGTCCGCAATGTTGACGACGATGCTGCCTGGAATGGGTTTTGCCTTGATCCAGTAGCCGGACTTTGAGAGCACCTCTAGGCCAGCTTGCTCGTCCTGCGTGACGAACGTGAAGCATTCGAAGTCTGTGTGGGCACCTATACCGAGTTGGTCAGATGGTGATGCCTTACACCGTTGGTCAGCATAGGCTGAGATTCGATTAGCGGCAGAACTTACCTCCTGCTGTGGGTAGTGCGTTATTCTCATGCCAGCAGCGGGTTGCTTGATGTACTCGTCGAAGTAGTCCTCTTCCAGGTGCAGTGCCAGAGCGAAAGACTTGGTGAGTCGTCGTGCGAGAGTCAGTAGCTGGGCGTGGTGCTCATAGACGGTCTCCTTGAAGCCTGGTAAATCTTTCGGCCACAACAACTTCACTGCATCCGTATCTGGCTCCTCTTCGCTTGCAACTTCAGGGTCGAACTTCGGGTTGTAGCCCCAGTTGTACGCTTCCATCAGGTCCTTTTCCTTCTTGAAGTTGCGGTTGTACTGAACTTGCAGGTCAACGAGCTGATAAGAGTATATTAGCGCATAGAACATACCTTTGCCATTGCGAAAAATCCAAGATATTCCGGGACCAGATCCGTACGCACTTCCATCTTCCTCTCTTCCGGTAGATCGAAAAAGCGTTTTGCTTCCCGGAAAGTGCCCGCTGCATACTTTGGGTCGATACCATGGTTTGTGATGTAGAAAAATCCAATCCGATGTGCTGCTTCCCTTATCTTCTCTGCTACTGCTTTCCGATCCGCCACGTCATTACTGTAGATTCCACTGAGGTCAATGACCGGTATCTCATCAGCTTCGATGGAAATGTCGGAGTGGAAGAAGATTTTCTGCCCATTCTGAAGGGTTAGGTTTAGCAATGCCTGAGGCGCTTCGAGTGTTGTGGTCATGGACATGCTGGCTCAGAGGTTTCTCAATTCAGTGCTATACAGAGGGTTCGACCATTCACTCTTAGTTGTGTCCACGCTGCATGCGAGCATATCGGCGGAGACCAACGTGCGCAACCATGTCTGTCGGGTATGCGGCTATCGCAGCCCTTGAAAAGTGGGGAGCGGAGATGCGCGAAACGTACGACCACGGCGGTTCCAGGCACATGATTCGGACGAACCACGAGGAACAAGTCTGATTATTATGGCAGAAGATGCCCCTCGCTTTTCGCTACAGCCAGGATGATTTGGTGTTACACGGAGGTGAGTGCACATGTACCAGCGCGGCTAGAGATTTCGGGATGACCTCGGGATGATATCTGCGCCAAGCACAGGCTAGTTTGGCTTATTAAGCGACGTCCCTTCCTCCAGACTTTTCGCGCTTTCACACGTTCGATGTCCCCTCTTAGATCACTTTGCAGGACATCTAGTATATATTGTGCAAACGTTCTCGCTTGGTCACGCCCCCATCATTCGCACCGCCTATTCGGTACGCAAGGCCTATCGACAAAGTCTCCACGCAGACGCACATCCGCGATGGAGCTCAAATCAGCCATCGAACCTGCTTGATTCATGGTGGTGTGTCTGGTATAGGCAATAATATAGGCTTACAACCCCAGATGTACATGGGCCAATGTCAAGGACCAGGGATATCACACTGTTGCCAGTAATAACGGTGATGCAGGTCTCTAGGTGCGGTGTTGGAGCATATACACCAGACGTACGAGTATTTCGAGACGGGCGAGTCTTACCTAAACTAAAGCAACTCCGGCCGAGTTGTATGCTGACCGGCCGTTGAGGCAGTCTCATATACCCGGAGACATACTTTCGAGCATTACATGCTCTCTGATAGGCTCTCGCCACCGCCTCATCCTGCGAAACCGCGGACTTTCCGCTCTGCGTTTGAAACGTGGCGTGGTTGGGAGCTCAGCTGATTGGCCTTCATTTCTAAGCTCTCGGCATTCCGCCCTTACCAAGGACCGAATTTACAATAGCCTGGAAACAACATCCATAACCCCGCCAAGAGTATTTGGGTGCGATGCATAGCTAAAAGGAGGGGTTATCTGGCGGAGTTGCCACCATTCTGACGGGAATACATCACAATTCACTTTCCTAGGACATCTACCGAGCTCACCATGTCATCATCGACTCCCGTTCTTTTCATTCTCGGCGCAGGGCCAGGAATCGGCCAATCCGTTGCGGATGCATTCGCTGCCAAGGGATACAAAGTCGCGTTAGCCGCGAGAAGCTTGACTGATGGCGTCAGCGAGAACGGGTACCTGCAGCTGAAGCTCGATCTCGCAGACACCCCACAGATCGCGAAGGCCTTCGCGACTGTCACGGAGAAACTGGGTGTTCCGTCGGTGGTGGTCTACAATTGTGCGTCCTCAAGACATGATATGAGTCTTTGATACTTCAGACTAATTGCAGCCAGGCGCACACCGAGTTCCACGCAATCCCGAGGACCCTCTAGAATCACTGTCCGTAGAAGACGTGAAGAGTGAGATGGCTGTCAACGCCGTATCGCCTCTGTTTGCAGCCAGCGAAGCCGTGAAGGGCTTCAAGCAGCTCGACGCCTCGGCGTCTCGGACATTCATCTTCACTGGCAACGCCCTAAACGTCTTTGCGATTCCGCCCGTTGTGGTCTTTGGCATGGGCAAGTCGGCTTCTGCACACTTGATAATGTCTGCGAGCAAAGCATATGCGAAACAGGGGTTCAAGTAAGTTCGAAGGCACTACTATTTGGTCATAAGTGCAATGTTAATACTGTAGGTTCTACTATGCCGATGAGCGGCAGGAGAGCGGTGGCCCGACGATCCCTGTGGGCGGGCCGGCAGCGGCCGAAGCGTATTTGCATCTTGCGGAAGAGAAGGAACAAGGTCCATGGCAGTACACATTTGTCAAAGGGAAGGGGTATGTTGACTTCTCGGGCGTCAAGATCCAACTGTAGGCCTGAACTCCAGGTGTGTACGAGTTCCTGGACCGGTGAGCACGTATGTCAGTATTACCAACAGTGCATTCGACGCAAATAAAATTTCATTAGCATATACTAAATGTTATATATCTTTGCGCAGGAACAGGCATGACAGACTCGGTCTGCAATGGCATGGAAAAATCCGGAAACAGAACAAGCGAAAGAAACAAAGGGAAGACGTACAGCGGAGATTAAGGAACGCAGCAGTCAACAACAGAGAAATACCAGCATTGAAGCGAAACATTTGTAACGATGTCATCGTGCCTGGGGGAAGGCAACATTCCTCAGCCCCCCTCTGCATTCACCACAGCCCAGATTGACTCTAGTAGCCGCTTCAATTGGGGATCATTCGGATCTCGGTCTTCAAGAGCATGCAAGAATGAATCGAGGTCAGTGACAGCGGTCGCTTTCGGCGTGGGTACAATGCGAGGCCGTTGCGATAACGTTTTGGTTGTTTTCGTATCATCGGACCGACGTTTTTTGTGACGTTTGGCTTTATCTTGACCCTCGCTCATAGGGGTAATCGGACGATCCGCTCCTTCAGGTGTATCGAACATCATAGATGGATCTTCGACATCGGCTTCGTAAGATTCCCTGACCCTTTTCTTTGGTGGCGGGCAAGGACTCGACCCTTCATCAAGTTGCTGGGCAAGTTTGAGACTTCCAATCACCCGGAATAATGTCTTCAACCCACGCCACCGATCCGTCGGTGTCCGAGGTCCTGGAGATGGTGGCTTGCATGTACTCTTGTGCAAGATCGATACGTGTCTCGCATTCAAAGACAAGTCACGGTTGTTGATAACAGGCTTCATCATATCAGCCACTGTTGGCGCATCCTTTGTAGTTAGCTGTCTGCTGAAGAACACCCGAAAGTCCATGTAGTTACAATTTTCGTCTCTAAATTCCAGTGAGCCGCTGGACGCATCGGACGACTTTCGGGACACCCCAGAGCTCTTGCGACGAACTGTCGTCGACCTTTCGCTCCCCATTCGAGACATCCAAATGTGCTCCAGATAATAATCGAAGCGCGGGAATAGCACCGGGTCTTGCTGAGCGGGGAACTTGTCGTAGGTCTTGATCATAGTGCGTAGCTTGTCCGTAGTGAACGCTGGACCAGACTTGAGCTTCTTTAAAGCATAGATCATAGCGGATGTGAAGGAATGTTCGCCGGGTCCATGGGTATATTTTCCCTTCTGGCAGGCCCCTAGGTATTCGAATGCGCGTTGGCGGGCTCTGAGCGAAGCCAGGGCTCCAGCATCGCAGCAGTCGAATATCACGAGCACATCGCCCTTGGCCCGATGTAGCATTCGCTCAGCTTCCTCCCACATCACAATGCTATGTTCCGATAGTCCTCGGCCACGGGCTGGCATCTCACTGGATCAGTCAGTATTGAATGTGGAGATAGGAAACATGGTACTCACGGTTGCAGATCAAATCCCGGTCGACGATGATCGTCGACTGCGCGCCAACCATGACCAGCATAATATATTATGAGTAGAGCATGTTGTTGATCATGATCCCATACGAATTTGGACAGATGACTGGTTATCTGTATATGGGCATCATGATCTCTCTCAATGATTGCCTTCGTAACATCGAAATTGTAATCGGAGCGGAAAACGTTCTCGAGATCTTTGACCTGCTTTGTGTTAGTATCAGAGGCACAAAAATGGTCTCGGAGGAGAGTCTGAAATTCATACCTCGTTGCTAACATCGAGCCCTCCATCGAAAGAGATCGAAAGAACAGCGGTGCTTTCGTGACTTAGAGGCTTCCAAGAAGACGGCATATTCTCATTGAAAATGTCCTTGAATTCAGTCAGGTCTTCGCTTTCTGGACTTGCAACTTGTTCATCATCCAGCGACGGGGAAATCGGCGACCCTGCAGCAGTGGATATTTGAAGATGGCGTGGCTCCATATCTGCGACCATGAACTGCTGATAATGAGGCAATGTTCTGAGGGAATCCGCTGCAGTATTTGATCCACCAGAGAGCCATGATTTTCGGGCGTACAGGGCACAACTGTGCTGGCAGCAGGCGGAGTTTCTTTTGCCTTCTTCTGCGCACTACGAAGAAATACGACTCTGAATGCCTCAGGCTGCACTGCTACAAGGCGTAACTCTCATGGGATTTGGTTTTGATTCGTTGTTGCGCTTGACGCAAGGCTCCGCCAATTTGAGGGCTTTGCGCGAGGCAGTCGAGGCGGTAAAGGATGGTCTCAACTCAACAGGCTTGAGCGAGAAGGCAACCTATAAGGTTGTGTAATCATTTACCGCGTGACGTTTGAATGGTGGAGTTGTATGCAGCCGAGCTGCAGCATGTTCACTCAGCTTCCGCCACCGAGGGTTTCAATTGGCGAGACGAGCGTCCATCAAATCCAAGGGTTCCGCACACGTCAACCCGCGCATTTAGGGATATTAGCAGCGCCCGCTTGCACTCCAAGGCCGTATACACCCTAGAGATAAGGCAAACATGACAGCAGATGCGGCTCAAAATTGCTGGGCCAGCGATGAAGCTCCCGCCTCAAGGGTCAGGGTAGCTAGATAAGTGCTGCGCGACAGATGTAGGCAGGTTCCGGTCACTCACAAACATCACCATTCACAACATATGCCGTCCCACGGGCAGTATCCATCTTTTTGATCGCGTGTTGTTCATTGCAGCCCATTCTTACTCCTTCAGGCATGGCGCCTTCAGATCAGACGAAGAAAACGCCTCCCGTCGTAAGTCTACGTTTCTGCCTTGACACCTTTGGTTGTTTTCTGATAGCCTCAGGCTGAAGCGGAAGCTGAAAATGGTCGCGCCTTCTCCGTTCTATCAAAGACCCCTGCTCAGGTTAGCCCTGCTTTGCTCCTTTCCATTCTCTTTACCCTATAACGTCCTGCAACCTTCAGAAAACCCCCTAGAACGATCACTATCAAGCTGAAGAAACTTCAATAGCATGCAGCACTTTTCAAAGTAGGCAACGACGCATGGCTCCAAGGCCAAGATGGCGGCCCCGGTTGCTGGGTGGCAATCGTCGAATGTGTGCGAGGCCCCTCAGGAACATGGAAGTACAAGTTGAAGTACAAAGATGGCGGTGAGCTTGTAGATGATGGAAAGCTGTTTCCGCAGACCGAGCTCAGACGTAATAAGCCTTCATGAATAGGCGATGACCCTGCAGAGACATGCGCTGCAGGCGTCTAAATGAGGCAATCGTTGAGGTTCACCGGTCGCAATGTAGGATGATCATGAGCAGCCTTGACGTGGCAGCGGCCGTATAACAAGAAGGGCAAACAGCTTTCAAATAAATTCCTCGAGCTTGCATGAATAATTTCCAGTCCATGCTCGAAATCCTAATTAACTACTAGCTGGCCTACTAAGGACCAACAATGGCTCCGTCTCAGAAACAAATCGACAATCCTTACGAAGGGATTGATCTTGAGGCAGGAACTACAGTTCCATGTCCTCGAATGACAGAACCCTTAGATGAGAAGTCAAACGCAACAAGGTCTCCGACTACTACTACAACTTCTTCATGTACGCCATTGATCTCGCGCCGCAGGATTCGTGGTGAGTGCTCCTTAAGATCCTTTTGATTCTATTCCGACTTGGACACAAAGACCGGGTAAAGTTGCCGATCTAATCATCGTAGGCGTACCAACACGGCTGTTGTCACTGCTGTTATCTTTGAAACGTCAGTTTTCCCTATCTTATTTGGGAGCTTGGGCTTCACGCCCGCAAAAACTCCAGGACTGCGTAATCGTGCGAAAACGTAAGTGTTGTACTTGAGTCACCAATCTTCGAGTCTGATGCCCCTACAGTGGACTCAAATCCGAGAGGCTACCCAGGACTTGCATGTTTTCTTGACAGCGCGGAATCTTTTATGGTGTTCCGCCGGTTCGGGTTTCTGCAGACGCGGCTTCTTCTCGATAAGCAGGATGAGTTACGCGAACTTGAAGCTCGATTGGATCGTTTGGATGCCGCGGAAGCAGAGAATGATGAGACAAACCCAATGACTAGAGATGCACCTGAAAGCATCTTAAAGCCCAGGAAAGAATTGTTGGATAAGATAGAGAAGGTGTATCGATCTTACGGTATGAGGGTGCCACCCTGATGACTTCGACCCAAGTCGCTGATTCCGATACAGCAAGTCTGATGGAGACTGCCCGAAGCATGGTTGCATTGAAATCGCCTGCCCAAGGAGACTACCAAAGTGTGCACAACTACATGATCAATCGTAAGCCCTTGATGGAGGGCGAGGACGACTGGATCAACCGGAAAGAAGACCTGGTGACACTCAGGCCGGGTAGAGAGCATGCCTGGCTGGACAGCACCATCGAGAGGCTCTTGAAATGGTGTCATTGCTCACTCCTTCAGGTAAGCAAGTCAAGCATCTCTAAATGAGCACAATTAACGATTGATATAGCGCATCTTCGGTGACGAGGTACTTGAAGGCACCAGTAAACTCTTACAACCTACTAACACTTGCTAGTGGTCGAACCAGAAAACAACGGACACCGAGATTTATTACTCGAAAAATATGATCAGTTATATGGCAACCGGCGTCATCATGTTTATGGTCCTCGTACTGCTCATCGTCCCAATATACCTCCTGTATCATCTCATCCACGACATCAATACTGGCAGAGCGTACGCGATTTGCATCGGTATTCTGATCATTTCGACTCTTTGCTTCTCAGCAGTGCTATCTCTTTTCACTAGGGCCAAACGGCACGAAATACTTGCTGCTGCTGCTGCGTAAGTTCTCATCTCACCCCAATCATACATGGGTCAGAGCTGACGATTGGATCCACAGGTACTGTGCAGTCCTGGTAGTGTTCATCGGCAACGTAAAGTAGCGCAACAGGAAAGGCCGATGGCACTGACTGGTTTTTGCTCCTCGCTCTCGCTGTTGTGTCACGGCTCTCTCTTTGTTCATTTTCTTATGTTCTGTATGTGGCTTGTTGATGTTTCCTCTTCGGTAGCGATGCGCGGGTTCCCTTGAAGTTCCCATTCCGATTTCCACAAAGACTCTTAGGCACAGCCTCCAAAAGCTTTCCGTTCAATATTCGTAGCCACATTAGATAGAAACTGTTGTAGTGATGAAATTGCGACACTCTTCATAGCGCTTGTTGTTTGACCTCTTGACATCATCGGGCTTGACACACTAGTGTATGCGAACCGAAGGGTTAGACGGACGGACGATATTGGGTCTAGCTCCTGCCGTCATTCCTCATAGCTTTGACGACCCCATCCAACGAATCCTATACGCAAGCAACATGGCACGTTGATCATCAGATACCCGGATGGCCTAGCCCTCAGCTAATCCCGCTTGTCGGCGCTGAGGGTATCCAGCCGTGTGCTGCTAGAACAATTGACCAGGTAAGCAGCCGCGTATATTTTGTCGAGACAAAATACCATATCTCAATTGTACGATGATGTCTTTCCCTGTGGTCCGAAATGGATCTAACCCGCAAGTCTACCATCTAGCTTCACCTACCCCACCTTTTGCGCCTGTTCCGTGCAGTCCAGGTGGCCGCCCCAGATACCTGATACTACAACCAAGATGTCATTGAATCAAACCTAAATCCAAACTTCTTACGCATCCCCCAACAATATAGCCTCCCCCCGCCCAGCAATGATCCTCCCAATATACCACTTTAGACAACCACCAAGGACAAGAGCCATGAGGAAGGCATCGAACACATACATCGGCCACTCATGGGTCATGAGATACCCGTCTCCTGTATCAAGCATTAGCACACCACTCTTGTTCCATCCTAGCATGGCTTGAGGAATAAACTTACGCCCACCCACATACTCAATAACCCTGAAGATATTCCTCACAGTAATAACCCCACTAACACCGTAGAGACTCGTCAAAAGCGCCTCCCAAGCAAAACCTTGCATCGTCTTGCTCCCCGGATTTTTCCTCATCCTAATGTGGAACACGACACCCACCGCAACGAAGAAGCCGAAGATGATGATCTGCAATACCAAACCCACGAGGATGATGTTCTTTCCCAAGTCTAGCCTACTCTTCGTATCCGCACCCGCCAAGATGCCACCACCTCCAGCCTGTATCAAGAAGCAGAGGATATCGCCACCGACAAAGATCTTAGTCAAGAAGCTGGGCCGAATCATAGAGTATGAGGCTTGGCCCGTGGCTAGGATGATGCGGCCGAGGAACATGTACGCGGAAGCGGCGAAGAGGATGGGTGCGCAGAGAATGAGGACGTATTGGATGATAAAGGTGCCTTGAACATCTGGGTGGTAATGGCCGTTTACGCGGATGAAATAGCCCACTACTTCGACTGCATGTTGTTAGGACGTGAGGATGCAAGAGGACGGGTGACGAACATATTGCTCCGACGATTAGAGGGATACAGAACCATGTTCGTGTGACGGCAATCCGCCATAGATGTAGTGCGAGGAGGATGATGAAGACTATTATCGCAATTACGGCCGCCGGGACAGAGGGGAGGTAAGGGTCGTAGTAATTTTTCGGAGCATTAGGGTCGGTCATGATGTATGATTGGTGTTGAAGTTGTGAGTATGGGAAGGAAAAAACGAATGAATTACAGTGCTAAAGTCGTGAGAATGAAGAACGCGATCGATAGAGCGATAGACGCTGGGCTGTAGGGATGAACTTATACGGCTGCGGCGTCCCTACCTGAGGGTAACGGTCCCGTCATCCTAGACGCCGTCTGTGCCCCAGTCGCAAATCTCCCAATTATGGATTGAATGCTGTGCTCCGACCGTCCGATTTCGAGACCCCTTATCATATCCGCGTATAGATCTTGCGAAGCGTCCCTTATGGGGCTTAAAGTGCGAGCGCCCCTAAGCGAACGAGTAGTGCGCACGGGAGAACGAGCGAGGATTCTCGGGGCAGCGTTTGGATCAAACCGAAAAAGGAAATATACGAAAACGACGACCCGGCGGTTAGAAAATCCCCGTAGCCAAGAAATCGGTAAGGCTATCGCGTACGTCAACCAGTGGTGGCTGAGGCTCGTGTCGCAGGCTCATTTCCCACTAATGGAAGACTTCGTCCGTGATAAAACTTGGAGCTTGGAAGGCTTCGGTGGGCCGAAAACTCCGATGTATCGGGCCGGACGTACAGCCTTTGAACCCGGCATCGATGTACACCTCACAACGGCTTGGGGGGCAGCGCTCATACGTGGCCTTGCGGTCGTGGCATTAGGAGAGGTAGCGGAAGTTGCTTCTACGATGTCCAACATCAAGTCACGGTATTAGAGATGCTATTGCTCGCCGTTGAGGAATCCGGTCCTCGTCCGATTGATGTTTGGGCGGATATTTTTGTATGCGAGCCACATGAAAAGGGTAAAGCGCTAGCCATCTCTAGCTACCGCATTTCCATATCCAAATCGTCTCCTGAATCAGGCCCCTGCAGAGACACCTCGCAATTCTTCGTCTGTTGCGGTTTTCGTATGGAGGACCTTTCATCCATCGCCATGGCGTGCTAATGAGGGCTAGTGATTTTCCCACTGCGGCCCACCTGCGTGTTTCTGCTGGAACAAGTCTTCATCCTCATGGAGCAGTATACTCACCGTAATTTTGTCCCCTTTCACCACTCTTCTCTTCAATGCGAGTCATCTCTTCTCATTATACTCTTGCAGGGTCTTTGACCTCGAACAATTGCCACCAAGGGCGGCTCGAACCAGACAACCGATGGACCGTACGTCGCCCGAGCTTCTTCTCGCATCGAGCAGTACATATGCCAACACCACAGCCGCGTATGGGATCTCCTTTGGCGCAATAGTATTCGCGGCGATATCTTCCATCATCTGTCCGTCCTGGTGATGTGGTCGAAATTATAAGGGTATGGGTCTTGATATCTCGCCGAGTTGTTCCAATTTTCTGTGGAGCGGTAGTATTCCGCAGTGCAGTTGCGCTAGAAATCGGTGATGACTAACCGGCCTCCAGCATTAGGACGGCACGGCTTCACGATTCAGAGTCGGAGCCGTGATCGTCGATACTCAATAAGTATTTCTTCGTGTTGTTGAAGTTTGAGGGTACATCGGAGCGGAAGTACTGTCAAAATGCGCATCCGTATCAATTTGCTAGTTGCCCGATCAGTGACATCAGAAACGCCAGGGTACCCGAAGGTATTCGCCACTATCCAACACCACTCTTCGACATATAAAGACAGCACCTACCAGACAAGATAGCAACATCCAGATTCTGTACCACATCAGCGCTTTCAAAACCCTCTACACAAGTTCAGATAGCTTTCAAGATGTCCGGACTCGGCGGCCTCAACAAAACAACAGGCGGCATTATCATCGCAGCCGTCCAATCACAGCTCTTGTCTGTCCACACCCCTTCAGACCTCAAAAAGGCAACGGAGCACATCTGCGGCCTTGTACGCACCACAAAACGCGCCTACCCCACCGCCGACCTAATCCTCTTCCCCGAATACTGCATCCATGGCCTCAGCATGTCCATGGACCCCAGCATACTCTGCACTATGGACGGTCCCGAAGTCGCGGCTTTCAAAGCCGTGTGCAAAGAGCAATCCGTATGGGGTGTCTTCTCCATCATGGAAAAGAACTCCTTAGGCAATCCGTGGAATGCCGGCATTACGATCAACGACCAGGGCGAGGTTGTGGATTACTACCGTAAGATGCATCCTTGGGTCCCTCTCGAGCCGTGGTATCCGGGAAATAGGGGGGTGAGCGTGTTTACGGGCCCGGGTGGTGTGAAGATGAGTTTGATTATCTGTCATGATGGCATGTTCCCTGAGATGGCGCGCGAGGCTGCGTATCTGGGTGCGGAGGTGCTGCTCAGGACGGCCGGGTATACGAGTCCTATCAAGCAGTCGTGGGAGATTACGAATCGGTCCAACGCCTTCTGCAACTTGATGTACACTGTTAGCGTCGCGCTCGCCGGTACGGATGGTACGCTGAGGAGTATGGGGCAAGCGATGTTTGTGCATCCCGAGGGGCATGTGTTGGAGCAGGGAGATGGGACGGCGGATGCGATTTTCGCTTGCGAGATTAGGGTCGAGGAAGTGAGGAGGAGACGGAGGGAGTGGGGCGTGGAGAACAACTTGTTTCAGTTAGGGCGGAGGGGGTATCCTGCTGTGAAGGAAGGCGCGAGGGATTGTCCGTATACGTATATGCGGGATATGGTAAAGGGGGAGTATGTTACTAAAGATGATGCGGAGACCAAGATCAGGGATGGTACGGCGTTTGGGATTGAAGCCCCGAAGGCAGAGTTTGTTAATGAGATGAAGTGAGCTGGGTCTGGGGACGAAGTAGGTCGCGTTCGCTAGCTTTCGCGTGCCTTGACAACCTGCGGCACGATCTCGACCCAATATCCCTACATATAAATTAGCACAGTCGTAGCGTACACGTCGTTATTCCGAACACTCACATCAGGATCCTTCACAAAAGCCAGCTGCTTGAACACATGCTTATACCCTTCGTCTACCGGGCCAGCTTTACCCTCAACAACAGCCCCCGGCACCGCCATCTGGTTAACCTCCGCATCCCCAAGAGGCTTGATGACCTCAAACCCGAAGCTTCTCACGCGCTCCAGCGTCTCAGCTACGTTGGGAACAGTAAATCCAATATGCCCAAAGCCAATGCCATATGGGGTCTGCGCATACTCATTGCCGGAGGTGTACTGTACTCCAGAGTCTGAGGGTATGTGGTAAAGCTCGAGAAGGCCTTTCGATGTCCCCAATGTTTGAATTGCTAAGGACTTTATCAGTTGCTGCGCCATGCCGTAGTCATAGGTGTCTAGATAGGCCAAATCGATGGCTAAGCACTTACAAACGTCTCGCGGTCCGAGATAATATATAGTCCACGGCCCAACGTTGAATATGAAGACCACATGCAACCCAAAGCAGTCGTTGTAAAATCTCAGGCTTTCCTCTGGATTCTTGATGCGAAGCATGAGGTGGTTGAGGCGGTACTCTGCAGTCGCTGGAGAGGAAGGCCGTGGAAGCGGTATCATATGCTTGCCGACGGGGTATGGGCCGGGTGGTTGATTTGGATTGGACGACATTGTTGATGATCTCCCTGTGAGGCTTCACCAGCAGCTTAGTGAAGTTAGATTGGTTGACGTCCGTCCAATCCTTTGCGTCGTAGGATGATGAATTGTTGTGATATTTTATGTATATGCTGGTGAAAAAACGGACAACCGTGGGGCATGCCCTTCTTTTCCGCATCTCCAGGTGGTGGCTAGGAACTTGGTATGTGGGGTAAGTGCGGGGCAGGGAGCTAGATGGAGAGAAGGTTTGTGGATGTGACGAAGTTCGAACCAGCTGAAGGAGAAGAAAGAGATGAACGAAGGGCATGGATTACATCTATCAATTTTTCATTTCGTGCTTCCTGGTTGGGCCCGATTTGTCGCCTCAAACAGTACCTCATATCCAGATCCTGAGCGCAGGAGCTTGACCCCGAGTATCATGATGTTGTATTGAAAACGCCGTCCATATGAGCTGTGAAAATAAATCCAATGTGTCAAGCCGTTACTGGGGTATCTCTGCGTCAGAAGCCGTAACGGGCGACGATTCTGATTCGGGTGACTTTGCACTCCCAACCAGGGTACTTAGTTCGAGTCAGCTAAAGCACTGCTGCAGAGATGGAATGACAAGAGAGCGCACGATAAGCAGTTTATACTCTTCACTGGCCCCGTGGACCGGAATTAAGGGTCTGCGCCATGCGTGCCTGGTTCCCAGAGATGACTGCGCATCAAGAGGGAAAAGTTGCTTACCTTGGCTCTAGCCCATGCGACAATCCGGTCACCATGTCTCAACGCCTTCACAAACCCCTCACCATGTCCAGACCCCTCGTTGCCCTCCCAGGACTCAGGGCCCCAGGTGACGAGGTAACCATTGGGACCTGGAATGGCAACGCGATTGCCTTGGAGATACCAGGCAGCATCGCCTTCTCCGCCCTGTGGGCCAACCTCTGCATGGTCAGGCCGTGACACAAGAGCCCAGCCTTGCTTATCGAATATAGACCTGGCATCAGTGGGCGTGCTGAGCCGTATGGGCATGCGAGGCATATTTGCAAACCTACTAGCTTGGCGCGTAGGTATTACAGGTATCCTTGAATGTTGACCCTCGTTGGGACGTGCAATAGAAACCTCCAACCAGGAAGAAGTGCTGAAAGTGCCTCGGCCGCCCTGACTAGTCCAGCCCTGATCCTCGCTAGAAATGTGGAACTCAACCTCTTTCACTTTGAGCTTCTCCATCTTACAAAGATTTTGGGTAGTTTCCTCGCTGAGAATGCCGAAGTCAAGGCACTGGACCGCGTTAACTGGCCAAATCCCGGTTGCACTGGCTGTCTGTGGACCCCCAGTAGCCTCTGCCTCTAGCCAATAGCGAGCGCGATCAAGGATGTCTAGGACGATCTCGGTGGGAAGCTTGAGGGACTTGAGCATTGCTCGTGCGACGCAGATGTCGGCATATGTTGGTTTGAATGGCGGCGGGCCCGCAATGGGAAGGAAGGGATTCAAGGCGCTCAGGAATCGATTTTCGCCATGGGGCGGGTTGGATGGCGCCTCGCCGTTAGTTGGAAGGAAGGGAATCCAGGTACTCAGAGCTCGCATTCCGGCTTCGAGCAGGCCCCTGGGATCCATACGTGCGATTCTGCTTCGTTGAATGGTCTGTGTATATGTAGTCGAGGGTGTGGACAAACCACGCCTGCAGGTTGGAGGTGTTGCTGACATCATCGCTGAGCTAGTTCATATACGGTAAGGCTGCAGCTCCGAAAGACCACGACCCTCGTAGGACCCCGACACACAGCTTGACCGGACTCACACCCCAGGTTTCCAAAGGTTGTACTCCGGCCTCAATGATTCACTCACTAGAAACGTGACTGCTAACCATAACACCTAATTGTTTGATTCGTCTACGATGATAGACTACGATATTCGACCGGCAGCGCCATGACATCAGCATGGTCCTGGCGTTTGCGACGGGTTCAACACCCACTGACTGCCAAAGCGCAGTCAGTACGACCTGCCCTCCTCGGACGCCTTCAATGCGAAGAAATTAATGTATGCCTTCTCGAAAAGATGACCGCTCATACGATAGGTGCCATAGTGCATTTGGACACCGCTTCTTCCCGTCAACGACACGGTCACACAGCTAGCTTACCACTGCCCTTTCCTCACTTTCCCCGAGCGTACCTGCACAGACTACGCAAATATGGCACCACAAGACCCACTTTTGACTCACAGATAACTAGATAAGCTACCACAGATCTCGGACTCGCCAGATCCCCATGTGGGCAAACAGCCATCTCGGTACCAACTTAGGACTAGTCATGCATCATATCTGGCAATTGATCGTGTGCAAATAGCTCTCACCTAGCCTGTGAGTGGTTGCCTAGAGCTATAACTTCAGCGTCTTAGCCGGCAGATCTTGACCTCGACATCCTCTACATCCTCTCTCCACCACGTCACCATGGCCGCGAACCCAAAGCGCGACTACTATGGCGACCTTAGCATCGACCGCGATGCCAGCACCGACGCCATCAAAGCCGCTTTTCACCGTCTTGCCAGGCTCCACCATCCGGACAAGCAAGGCGACGCCAGCGAGTTCCGCAAAGCACGCGAGGCGTATGAGGTGCTGTCCGACATCAGCTCTCGAGCGGCATATGACCGCACTCTCCCCAATCCCAAGCCCAAGCCGGAGCCTAAGCCGGAGGCCAAAGCACAATCTTTACCAATCTACGACCGACGACCTCCCTGGGAACGCTTCAAGCAAGCCAGCCCCATCAACATGTACGGCTACCCAACCTACCAGAAAGCCCACGAGTGGCAGAGACAGCCTAGGCCAGAGCCACGTCCCCAAACTCCTCCATCACCATCGTCTCGTCCACCGTAAGTTCATCCCGTTCTTTGTGCTTTGAAAACTTCATCTAACATTCGTGATAGTGGACCCCCGACAGCCCATGGTCTTCGCGTCAATATGACCGACCATCCCGCTACCTGGCGGCTGAACTGCTCCATCAAGCCTTCCGAGTGGCGAGAGCAGTCAGGCGGTCGCGATCATTGCATATTCTGCATGACTGTCCATGAGAACACGAATAGGTGCCCTGGATGCCAGGCTTTGGCATGTCGCGATTGCTGGTACGAGATTCTCGTGGGTGGGACCAACGAGCAGGGGAAACCGAAGTACTGGAAGTCTGGGGGCTGAAGCTGGCGAGTAGATACCGGAGTTGAGGCATATGTCTTTCATGGTGGTCTAAAAATGACCGGACAATAGTGCTTCGGATTTTCACGAGTATGTGATATCAACGAGGGGATACTGGGGATTGAGAACTGGTGGGATGGGTGGATGATACCTTTTACTTAGACAGGCATAGGAAGGCTGATCACTCCGGATGCAGGAACGATACCCTGCGATATACATCTATGGATCTTCGAATCTGACTGGCCTGCTCCTCTTGTGTGACGACAAGAGTAACATGAAGCACCATTGCACGGATTGACTACGCTCTGGCGCTCACGCCACTACCAAATACCTTATCGATCCTCCTCGCCCTGTCCCAAACAACCTCCGCGCCATCATCTCCCTTCTTCTTGAAGTACAGAATCCGATGTTGCGGGATGAACTCATCATCTGTCTGCTCCGTCTTCCACCTCTTAAGCGGCGCCTCCTTAGCACCCAGAAACCGATCCTCGTAGCCAACGATGTACTGACTCGGATCAAGATTCGGGTCCCACTTCAACCGATTCAGGATGTCCGAAGCCGGTCGCAGCTTGTGGGTAGAGACCGGTGCTCCAGAGACTTGATTGGGCAACGGCAAGACTTGCCGATCTTGGGAAGGTACGCTCCCCGCGTCCTCGTCCTCCAATTCGTCTTCATCATCAGAATCAGAGTCGACTTCCTCCACGTAATTCCCCCACTCCCTCGTATCGACAGTCAAGTCCTTGACCTCCTTCGGCTTCACAAGCGAACACCCAACCCAACAAGCATCAGGATCGTAGTTCTTCTCATCGCCTCTCAGCTGCGTCATGAATTGGTCGAAAACCTTCTCGATCGTGAGTCTCGCCTGCGCTCGATCCTCTTTGCTCGATGGTATCCCCTCGGCTTGCGAGAGTCCGATGAGGTAGCAGCCCTGGTAGTATGACTCATTGCCATCGGAGTTGCCGTCTGTGAATCGGGAGGGCCAGATGCGAACGGCGAGACCGGGGAGAAGCCGGCGGATGTCGACGACGAGGCGAATGCAGCGTGACTCCACCCAGCCGAGCAGACCTTTGCCTTTGGATAGTGTGCGGCCCCAGTACTGGATGTCGATCTTGACGTAGCTGTCGTGCGAAGTGAGGAAGTCCGACATGCCAGCATTCCGCTCGTGCTCATCACCAAAGAACTTCTCCCACGTCATGCCGTTCGATGCCAGACGATCATTCGCAAGCTCGAACTCTTCCACCAGAGTCTGCAGCCCTGGAGCTGTAGCTGTGTGTGCGATGTTGGAGTTCGGGGCGTGGAACCCTAGGATAGCCATTGGCTCACGAGCGCTACGCTGATACCGTGGCTTCTTCTTGTGGAAGAATACATCGAAGACCATCTCGTTCTTCCAGTCAAAGTACGCATAGTGGTTGAAGAAGGATGCGATGAGGTCGCCGGTGCCGATGGAGCTGGAGTCGTGCGCAAGACGCTTGTACACCCAAGATAGCATCAGCGTGAGGTGGACGCCGCCGAGGTATCCGAATTTAGCGGAATAAATGCCTCGTTGAACGGCCCATTGTTTGATGCAGTGGTATGCGAGACGGAAGGTGGGCAGAGAAGGGAGAGTACGCTGGATGTAGGATAGGTCGCGGATAGGCTTTAGCTTGCGGAGCGAGAGGATAGAGAGGTTGAAGATAGGATCGGCAGCGGATAGGGTTGAGAATTCTGGCCATCTACCTTTTTGTTAGCTTGATCACAGCCACCGGATGCTCAAGGAGTGCTTACCGGCGTGCGACATTTGCAGCAGGGCAATACTGCAAATCCATGTTGATGCCCAAAACAGATAGCTCTAACATCTTCCCTGTATTTGCTTCCACTTTGCGAAGCAACCGCACGCCTTGAGACGCGGCTTTGTGAATACGCTGAGAAGCCAGCTTGAAGAACGTCTTCGGACTCATGGAGCTAATGACTAGACAGTCCATGTCGGACGCCGATGTCCAGACTCCCAGTGCGTAGGAGCCTACAGACACGACGACCATGGGCACATCCGTGGCACTCGGTTCACCCTGCACAGTAGTACCCAAGAGCACACTTTTGATCAACGCGAAGGCTTTCTCGCGGAGTGTACTCTCCTCTTCGCTAGGTAGGATTTTGCGATTCGATAAAGCGTTTTTCAAGGCAGCAGCATTCAATAGCTCTGTCGCTGGCCGTGTATGGAACACAGGATACTGATTCAAGGTGTCGACAGATTTTGAGAGGTCATGGTCGTGACCTGCCAAGATACGCAACACGGCCCGGACGCCATAGTGATCACTCGGGACGATCTGGAGACCCTCTCGCGTCTCTGGCAAAGCAAACCGGCTGAAGTTGTCGACTTCTAGAATACCCTGGGGACGCATGAGGATCCGGTCGTACCTCTGAGGCCGATTTTGGGATGTTCCAGAAGTAACTGCGGCAAGATTGTTTTCAGTGGGGTCGAAAGTTGCTCCTTCCTCTCCTTCGAATAGATCTTCGTCCGTGCGGATTTCATCAGTGCCTTCTACCCGTGCTACAGACCATGTATCAAATAGGCCCATCTCCGGGATGAAAGATTCAATCGAGTCCAATGTCTTCACGGTCTGCTGAGAGATGGACTTGTTCGAGGCTGCCAGATCGATGCTATATCTTGAAGTGGTCAAATTGAAGTCGCCGGCCACGATCCATGGATGGTTTGGGTACGTTCTCATCAGGTGGCTCGTAACGTTCTGCAGCTGTGTCTTCTTCGCAGCAATTGATCCGTCGGTCAGACCGCATGTCAGGTGGACTCCAGCAACAACAAAGGGCTGCGGAGACGCATCTCGCGTGATGACCGACGGGAAAACTGCAATTAAGGCACCTTTGTGTCTCCTGTGGAAAGGAAGAAATTCCCAGGAGAAATACCATTTGCTTAGGAGGACAATATTACGGATACTAGGAAGGGGACCGAGGTCAGGCTGGTGAGGTGGTCCATGCGATGAGAACGGATATCTACGCCGGACCTCGTCGATCGCCAGCAGATGGGACAGAAAGTCATCTGAGACTTCTTGTAGAATTAGTACGTCGGAGAGTGCGGACCTACGGAGTAAAGCGTCCACGATCAATGGATCGCGATCCCTTGCGGGCGGATATTCCGAATCGATGAGCACGTTGTAGCTGGATACGCTGATTGTAGCTGGAGTGGCTTCAGCACTGGGGGATCTTTCAGTAGCGTACCATACTGCACGGCCTTCATCGTATTGGAACGTTGATTCCGGTTGGGCTCGACGTGTTTCAAGGTTTGTTCGCGCAGAGCTACTCGGCTTCCGCTCGTCGTCTTCATCATCCTCCGAAATTGGCGAGGGAGATGTCGATTCATCGAGCCAGAACTCGCGGAGGGGGTCTCCTCTGTTGACAGAATCGGACAAGTTGATGACGCTCCACAGTCTCATTCGACCTGTTGATGAACTGTCCACAGCTCGATCTCGGACGAGAATTGCAAGCGACTCGATGTTGAAAGACACTGACGGAAGCAATCGCACTTTGCTTAATAGGAACTCTCGATCGGATACATCTTTGCCTTTTGACTGTCCAATCGTAAGGTGGAAGTTGCAGGGCGATAAATCGTGGTCCAGAGCTCGCAGGGCTGCCGAGCGTAGCCGATTAAGCGCATTGTTGGAAATGGAGTCTCTTTCTCGAAGGATGGCTGTGTAACTTTCTCGATGTTCGAAATAGCCAGTCGTGTCTAATGTGGTCTTGCACGTCTCTTTGCCAAGGGCCTCCTTGAGTTGGTTCTTGATCTGCGTCGCTGCTCGTTGCAGACATTCCCTCCCTACGAATGGGTAGATAAGGTTGATGTGAGGTGGCCATTTCTGGTAGCTCTTGTCGTAAAGCGAACGTAGCTTATCTAGTTCGAGACATTGCTTTTGCGGTGGTATGACACAGAGAGCTGTGTCGTACGATGTCATTGAGAACGAAGTTAAATAGGAAGGTTCGTCGAAGTTCGCCATTGTTAGAAACGATCTCTATTGATTGGGATTTGAACCTTGAACAGGGAAGGAAAAGAAAAAATATAAAGCAGAGGGGTATCGAAAACAGATTCGCCGATATTGAGCTCTCACATAAAGAATGATATGCAGTTGGAAATTGAATGCGTCCAACATGGGTTCTCTTATACCTACAAGGGCCGTACCCAGGTGTCGCAACTGCAAGCCTGTCGCCATTAACCTTTCAATTATTGGCGCTGGACGATGACTCCAAAGCGCGTGGACGAGCGCTATTCCTTCAGCGGCTGGTGAGCGACCGTGAGTCACCTGCGTGGACGCTGATTGGGCGCTGCGCCACGCCGTGAGGCTGTCACAGCACTTTGGGAGGAGTCATCTCATGTGCACCAGCCCGCGGCTCGGGGCCATCATATCGCGATGGAAGCTGATCGTTGAAGAGGGCGTCGAGAGCAAGAAGACCAGAGGTTTGACTGGACATTTCTATACGCTGAGGTCTGATCGGCGTCTCGAAAGGAAATTGCTGCCGATGGTCCGTGCGCGACTCACTCCTCACGTCGCCTTTTTTTCCTCTCCACATGCATGAGTGCCCATACAATGCGTGTATTCATCCACTAGACACCGCTATGTCGCTGCGTCTGGATCTAGCCCGCGAACTCCGCGATATCGTCATCGATCTGGTCGTTTCTACGACGTCGACACCATTGAAACATGCCAAAAGGCGAGCGACGCCGAGGCTATCAAAGCACTGGCTCCCGAAGATCATCATAGCGGACTCCAAAGCGGCTTAACACTCAAGCGGTTCCTCTCTCCTTCTCATGTGCAGGCAGTTGCACACAGAAACTCTCAGCTACCTCAAAAAAGACAACAACCCGGCTTTTGTCGTCGATGTTGCTATCATCGATCGATACTGGATCCTCCCAACGATACGTACAATCCCGCCAGGGGGGTGAGAACCTTCCAACAGGTCTAGATCAACATCATACCGGCTTACGTTGATCTAACACGCGGTGTAGCCCTCATGGCAGTATGGGATCCAGAGGGAGGCTCCAAACGCGCCTAGGTGACCTTGCGCACGTTTGAGGGGTTCATCACGTAGCTC
The DNA here is from genome assembly GCA_019022785.1 of Pseudomonodictys pantanalensis. NCBI lineage: Eukaryota > Fungi > Ascomycota > Dothideomycetes > Pleosporales > Parabambusicolaceae > Pseudomonodictys > Pseudomonodictys pantanalensis. Next base: position 100,163 of record JAFHBV010000031.1, on the reverse strand, counting down.
CCGTATATTGAACCGGAAGATCGCATCATGCTAGATGGATCTTCACTATATGGGACAGGAGGTGGCTGTTTCGTTGACGAACTACATCTTAATATCGACACCACCACATATAAGACGGGAGGAGAGATGTTCACCGAAGATGACATTCCCATGAGAGACATGTCCACATGAAAGAAGTCTACGAAAGCGCCAGACAGATTCGATTTCGATCGTTTATATCCTCTAAACAGGTCCGGTGTCCCTTGTTCTTGGACTGGGTGGCAGAGTTAACACAGCCTGTGTCATGCCTTGTAGGTATCGTACAATTAATGCAGCCGACACTCGATAGGGAACCTTGCGGGGTGAGGTTCCTTGAGTGAATGCCCGTCCTCTGTGAATTCCCGAAAACGCCCATGATTGGTCCCGGAGACTGGCTATCGGTACACGTCTCTGATTGGCTCGCGTCCAGCCACCGTTTCGTACCCGTCTGGATACGATGCGAAGCCGAATCCGCAGCCTCGCATTTTTCTCCCACGTATACTTCTCAAAAGGACATTGCATTGCCGGCTCTTAGCTTCCCAGATTAATATCATGTCTTCGTTGTCAGCGCTTAAAGGCGTCCCAGTCCCACAAGCAGAGTGGGATGTTTGTTTTACGCTTCGTCCGCCTGCAGACGCATCAGGCAGTGGACACGCGAAGGGTTTCGCATCGCCAACTTCAGCGTTTGAACTCATCGCACGCATTGACAATGCGACACTTTTGCTACAGGCTAAGCTGCCTGTTCGAGGCTCTGTCTGTCTACGAATCGAGAGGAGATTGTCCAAATACCCGCCTTTTCCGCCTGCTCCACAATCTCGCAGCAGAGGAGGCACGGTCGCGAGTACAGAGGGACTTCCTTCTCATCAATGCCTCTGCAACTTGGTTCGCTGCGAATTTTCGATTCTTCATCTTTGTTATAATTCTATCGTTTCCTTTAATCTCACCTTCACGCCTTTATAATACCCAGATCTGCCAGCGCTGGCTCGCTCCAGTGACTTAATGTTCTAATTCCGATTTTCATCCTCGCGGACACACACTTCTTCTTGGGGCGCAGGAGTTAGTCGTTGGGTACATGGGCGGTGCGAAAAATTGCGTAAAGACCGCCCACCGATATGCGTTCGGTCCTCCCAATCCTCGCGGCCTCCATCGGTATTGCCAATGCGAGGTCCAACCCTTACATGTTGTATGGAGTGCCGAAGAATCCTGGAATCGACATCAACGAGATAGCTATTGCAGACGTTGTCTCGCCAGTGGCGGACAACACCACGTCTCCTACGAACGGGACACAAGCTCCGGCACCCTCACCAGCCCCAAATACACCTATCACTCCGGGCCTTGCAGAGCCATGCGGCGTTATCAGTAGCATGATACAGTCTCTGCCCACGGGCAGCCGAAAAGTTGTCCCAGCAGAGCTCGCCATGCAATGTCTACAGTCAGTGCCTCTGGACAAGGAAGGGAACCTTCAATTAGTGGACGAACTGGAGCTATATCTTGAATGGCAGTCCAATCTAGCTTTCTTGAAAAACCCTCCTGCAGAGTATACGGAAGCGCCTGTTGATTTGATGGGGGAACTGGAGAGCATGAAAAAGCAGCTTTCGTCAAACGGTTACCTGAACGAGTACGATTTCCAACTGGATCTTAACCAACTCCTCCTCCGAGCATACGACAATCATCTCGCATGGCAACCGGATATCCTTGCCGGTGTGCTTCAATTCCAACGGCCAGCTGGGATGGAGCTTGTATCGGTCTCATCTGATGGGAATGAGCTACCAGAAATCTTTGCGTACCGAGACCTGGAATTGGCCAAAAATGATAGTTCCTTCAAGCCCTCAGCTATCAGGACAATCAACGGAGAGGGTGTGGAGGAGTACCTGCAGAAAGTGGCAATACAGGCCGATTTCCACGATGCAGACACGAGGTGGAACGCCCTTTTCCCTAGCCAAGCACTCATAGCGGGTGGTACCACTTTCTTAGGCTCTTTCAGAACAGGAAAATTTCAAGGCGCCGAAACAACGTTGTCTTTCGACAATGGCACGACGCGATCACAAATGAACGTGGCTGTAATCTTCGCCGACTTCTCTGGAGTTGACAGTGGGGCAACTTTCTTCCAAAAGTTCTGTTCGGGACCTCAGCCCACCACGACATTAGCTGCCCCAACATCAACCAGCACGGAGACCGTCGTTCCATCGCAAACAGGCTACCCAAAGGCTATTCTACTCCATCCCAATTTATCGCTCGGCGGCTACCACATTAACGAAACTGGCTACGATGTAGGTTAAGCTGATTCGCATTCAACATCTGCTAACAACGAGCAAGGACGTTGCCATTCTCAGTATCCCCTCCTACGAGTCGCCTGACGTGCAGCTATTCCAAAATCTCATGCGCGACTTTATTCGTCTCTCAACGAAAGCTGGAAAGACGAAGCTCATATTCGACCTACGTGGAAACGGCGGTGGTAATGCCATCCTCGGCTACGATTCCTTTAAGCAAGTCTTTCCTCAGGCAGATCAAGTGCCTTTTGGTGCAACACGATACCGAGCCAACGAGGCTCTAAACATTACGGGACAAATGACGAGCGACTTTGATGCCAACAAGACTTATGTACAGACGAACGTTACGGCTTTCGAAGAAAATTTCAACGGCAGCACAATGAACGACATTTTCCTGTACACGGTCGGGTTCAATTATCAGCACCAGCTAGACGTCAACAATGAGGCGCTTAAGAGCTGGGACGAGATGTTTGGACCGCAAAAGGTCAATGGAGACAGCTTCACTACGACCATCCGCTACAACTTCAGTGACGAGGCGAGCTATACGTATCCAGACTTTTCCGTCATAGGCTTCGGAAACAATTCGAATGAGACGAGCACGCCTCAACCTTTCAAGTCGGAGAACATCGTGATGGTGAGTACAGCCCAGATACGCAACTCAACATCCGATTGACCCTCTATAGCTTCACGATGGCATGTGCTCCTCCACCTGCACTATCGTATCTGAACTTCTCAAGAACCAGGGCGGCGTTCGCACCATTGCGGTGGGCGGCCAGCCCAAGTTCGGTCCCATGCAAGGCATAGGCGGAACGAAAGGCGCGCAATCCTTCGAATGGGACGACGTGCAAGTCCGCACTCAAATCGTCTACTTGTAAGCGATTCCATTTTCTTCTGTCGCCCAAATCACCCATACTCACATCCCACAGCCTTGGCAGCCCCGAGCAACAAGCCGAATGGAACAATACCGCGTTGGGCAAGACAGCTTTCGCGACGCAACTCTTCAAGCGCTCGGCCTACAGTGGCGGCCGAGCAGCAGGCGGCATAAACCTACGCGACAACCTCCGGCGCGACGACGCGTCCAAAACACCACTAGAGTTCATCTACGAAGCGGCAGATTGCCGCATGTTTTACACTGCGCCTATGATCAACGACGTTACGATGGTGTGGAAGGGCGTGGTGGATCGCATGTTCAGAAATGGGACCGCGAAGTGTGTGCAGGGAAGTACAGGGGCACCGAGCTCGATCACTGGTGGTGGACAAGTGAAGGGTGGGAGTGTGCCACCTCCGCCGCAACAGGGTGCTGAGCTGTCAAATGCGGCAACAGGCACGAGGCGTCCTGGGCGATGGGAGTGGATTGGAGCTGTCGGTGCTGTCGGTCTCATGATGGTGTTGTAGCGGTTGTAATGATTACCTAGCATATGAATTTAATGACTTCTCCCGCAAGCTGCGGTGCACAAACGTGGACCTACATGGTTTCGATCTCTTACAGTAAGGTTCCGATCAGCCTTGCTTCCGTATTCGCCCTGCATTTGTGCCACGAGTCAACATACCTAGCACCAACCGCGAGCCTGGCATCTGGTGAGGTGAGGGTGATGTACGTACCTCAGATACACAGGCTAAATGGCTGCGACAGCCTCAGATGCAGGTACCCGGACCGACAACTGTCTGTGCACGTGTCGAACTAGAGTTGCGGCTCTGGCGCATCCTGATGCGTGGGGACTATAGCGTGAAGGTGCTATAGCTATGCCATTAAGCTACAACCCAGTCCCAATCTCGCTGGTTTGAGGTACATCTCATTCGGTACCTCTGGGGTTGCAGCGGTAAGGGTCCTGGGAAGCATTCCGGTGTGTGGGTATGATCAGAATCTGTATGCAAAGCTTGCTTTGGGGCCCTAACAATGAAACTCCATGCTACGTTTAGGTCTTCATGGTTCATATCACTGAGGACCTGATTCCTAGGCAATCCCTAGGCCCCCCTAGAGATTCGCTAGGGATCTGCCAAGGGGAATTTTAGACGCCTAGAGAGTACTTTAGGTAAGAATAGATAAATTTATTAAGCATGCCTAGGCAATCCTTAGGTATTTTGAGGGAGGGCATCGCTTGGATAGAAGCAGAAGATGGTGTCGTTACTCTTCCAGAAGATGACCTAGATACTTTCCGCCTCTATGTCCATCTCTTCACGTTCGACTGTCTGCCGATCCAGGAGGCCTCCCTGGGTGACAGAAACGCTCAACATATTGCAGCAGACTGTGAATTTACCGTCATTCTCCGGGTCTGTGTTCTCTGCGAGAAACTTCAGGACATACAGTCGAAAAACCTCCTTATATCCGCCTATTTGGAGGCATGAACGCCTCGGCAGTACCAAACCTTCTATATCTGTTTTCAGCACAGTCGATTCTCTCTACGATGGCACCCCGGACGACGACCCAATGTGGAAGCTGTTGGTTGACATCGTCGTCACCTACGGCCACTGCAGCTGGAACGACCAGGTTGCCGGTGTTGATCTTCCAGAACGTTTCCTGAAAGGTGTTACGATGGGATTACGGAAGACCCGATCGCAACCAAATGCACCCGCCAAGCTGAAGGATTCTGACTATCATGTAGAATCGCCGGACAAGTAGAGGTTGGACGCATTTATTCGAAAAAGCTTAGGTCCCACCAATGATTTCTTGGGGGCTTAAAGGTTGTACCCAAGAAAGACTCCTGAGTCAGCACTTGTCTTATGGTTCACAAAACGTGGACGATGATGGAAAAAGGGTGGTATTGTGCGACAGGTCAGTTTTCATACGAGCTTAAGCCCTCATGATCGACCAATCAGGTGTTCGGAAAGCACGCCGAGGACCATAGCGGCTTGGGGAAGTGCAAGGGTCAGATTATATTTAGACTGCAATTTACACCTATTCCACTTCAACTCTTGATCCAAATCACGATCCAACTGTACTCGCTCGATATTTTTGTCCATTCATCGCATGAGAACGATGCAAGAAGTGGATTTAGTCATCGTTGGTGCAGGTACGTCAGCAAATATTCCCCACTCTTCAGATCTAACACTACGGAACAATGTCTTCTTTCTGTTCTGGAAATATCCATCATCTTTTTGCGTCTCTGAATGGACTTGCGCGCATTCCTTCGACGCCGACCTTATCTAAGTCACTAGGGTCACGATTTCCCTCATCTTTCCCTACCTAGGTATGGTTTAATAACGCATTGCAGGTCTATACGGCCTCACCACTGCCTGCACATACCATCGCCTACACCCAACAGCCCGTATCCTCATTCTCGAGGCTGCGCCTTCCATCGGCGGACCATGGGCCCCAAACAGGATTTTCCCCGGCCTCAAAACCAACAACCTCTGGGGCACATACGCAAACCCCGACTTCCCTATGGACGAAAGAAAATTCGGCGTAAAGAGCGGTGAACACGTACCAGCCGAAAAGGTATACGAGTATTTGTGCGCTATGATGGAATGGGGCGGCGTCACAGAATTTGTGCGACTAAACACGAAGGTCGATGCTGTGGAAAAGACGGGAAGCAGGTGGAAACTCCACTGCAAGAGCACAGAAAAAGGGGATATAATCGTGATTGGGACGGAGAAGCTGGTTCTGAGTGTCGGCACGACGAACAAGCCTTCGATGCCCCAATTTCCTACCTCCTCCGACTTTACGCCCCCCGTCCTACATTCATCGTCATTTCCCAAGCATTACTACAGCATCGTTCAGCCCGGGTCGCACACCCTCGTCGTCGGCTGCGGGAAGTCAGCCTGGGACATCGCGTATGCGTGTGCCACTTTACCCACCACGCACCCCGGTACCGCGACCATGCTGATCCGCCCTTCCGGTGACGGACCTGTATGGATGTCGCCCTCGCACGTCACGCCTCTGGGTCTCTGGCTTGAGAAACTCGTCTTTACGCGCTTCTTTGGCTTCATGTCGCCATGTCCTTGGGCCGATGCTACGGGCTTTGAGGGTTGGGTGAGATCGTTTCTGCATGGGACCTGGCTGGGGCGGAAGATCGTGGGCGCGTTTTGGGGTATAATGAGTGAAGACGTGGTGGCTTTGAATAAAATGAATGATCATCCTGAGACAAAGAAGCTGAGACCTTGGAGGGATGCATTTGAGGTTGGGAATGCGTTGAGTATTCTGAACTATCCGACTGATTTCTTCGACCTTGTCAGGGAGGGTAGAATCAAGATCGTCATCGATGAAATTGAGAAACTGAGCGACGGAAAGGAAGTGTTTCTCAAAAGTGGCGAAAGAATGGAAGTCGATGCCGTGGTGTGCGCAACCGGCTGGGAGCTGGGAGGTAGCATGACGTTCAAGCCTGAGGGGTTGGAGAAAGAACTAGGATTACCGACGAGACAACATCCAGACGTTGATGACCTGGCTCTAGTCAAGAAAGCCGAGAAGGAGTTATACACATCCTACCCTTTCCTCAGAACTCGCGACACCAGCCGCACTCATCACCCCGATCCAGCACTTCGGTGTGAGCCGACATCAGACCCATATCAACATCCCTACCGCCTGTACCGCTTTCTGACTCCACCCTCGGACCTCCCACATCGGTCCATCGGCTTCGCAGGCGCTCTCATGTCTCTCGGCAACGCATCTTGCGCGTATCTACAGGCGCTCTGGCTGACAGTATACCTTGATGGGTCTCTCCCTCTGCCGTCCGACACGGTAGACTCGGTTGAGAAAGTGAAGTACGAAACATATCGCGATACACAGTACTGCGCTTTGAGGAACGCAATGGGGTATGGAAACAAGTTCCCGGATCTTGTATTTGATAGCTTGCCGTACTTTGATCAGTTGATGGGGGATTTGGGATTCGAGGGAAAGAGAAAAGCGAGGTTCATGGGATGGAAAAATTGGGTTGCAGAGTGCTTCAGAAGCTATGGTCCCGAAGAGTATCAGGGTTTGGTAGAAGAATGGCAGAAAAGACCGGATAATATGACGTTGAAGAAGGACGTCTAAGCAGGCGTTTGGAGGAAATGAGTTGTCAATATGCTACAGATAGTCGACACCTACTAAGATTGTGGTTGTCTCGGCGCCTCTTCAATTTTTTGAGTGACCTAGTGAAACAGTGTCAGTTTTTATGTGCCTCGGGCGCTGGTGAAAGCATTTCGCACTTGCTTACAGCGCCATTCATCATGCCACCTAGCCGGCTAACGTTGTCGAGCCTACCCTCTATATATACCTTAACGCTCGCTTCTGAACCCCAACTCCAAGCCCTCGACCAATCAAGCAGCAAGGCCTCCGCCGTACCCGACCGTAAGGCCATCGTTCAAGCTGACCAGACCGCATTCAAGTAAGTAGCCCTACCCACACTCAAGCTTCCTTATCCCGACTCTTCTGCACGAAGACATCGGTCCAGTATTCTTGTTTCCCGCTTGACAGCCTCTTTCCTCCCACCGACCCTCCCCAGCTTCTCCAACGAACTCGTCAAAGTCACCGTCGGCCGAAAAGATGGCTGCCAAGAAGCATTCCATCTACACAAATTCCTCCTCACGCGCCGAAGCGCCTTCTTCCGCGCCGCTCTAGCCAACTCGTGGCAAGAATCAGAAACCCAAACCGTCAAGCTACCCACTGAAGACCCCATATCTTCCGCTATTACCTCTCCCTCATCTTCAACTCGCTCCCGCTGCGACCCGCCGGAGACTATACCGACGAGCCCATCTGTGTTCAGTTGCTGCACAATGCTTTTCGTCGCCTCGTCACCCTCTATATTCTGTGCGTTCACTTGCAACACACAGCCACAAAGAACAGCGTCGTAGGTGCCATGCTTGAGCAGGCTTTCCTATCGCATAAGGTCAATACGGTGACATCTGGTGTCAAGGAGGTTCGGTGGATTCCCTGGCCGCGCGAGGTCGAATTTCTGTACGACAATACGGCGGCTGGTGGAATGCGGCAGTTGGTCGTTGATCTGTGGGCGGTTTATAGTCTCCAGGCTGCAGCGACGTTGCTTGTCAACGAGAACCATTTCCACAAGACCCTATTGTTCGATCTGGCAAAGCGCATTATGAATGTCGGACCAGGCGCGGGTGGGCCTTGGAAAGTGGATGACGTGGACATTGAGATATATATGGAGGCTGAAGACAAGTAAAATGCAAATGGGATGTAGAAGGGGATTTTGGACACTCTTGTACCTTACAACATTTCCCAGTCCTCTCCATCGCTGGCTGACTTAGGTCTGGCATCAACCCACTCATCTTCATCTTCGCCCTCTTCTTCTTTCGGTTTGACCGTCCCAACCGGGGTCTTCCCTTTCCCCTTATCCAACGGTGTTGTGGTCGAGATCATACTTCCTGCTCTTTCTACTTTCCGCAGACTTGTGCCCTTCGGATCCAAAACAAACTGCCGGTGACTTTGGCGTGACTTCTGAGGCGAATCCGCCACTACCTCATCGACCTCCTCCCACTTGGCCAACACCTTCTCCCTCTCCCTCTTCCGTCGCTCTGCCTCATCCTTCACTTGTCTCCGCTTCTTCTCCGCCGCGCTCTCACCAAGGTCCTCCACAGCCAACTCCTCATCCACGAGTGCGCTTAACCTCTTCTCCCTCCTAACCATCGTCTCATCATCGATCTTGTCCCTCCTTAACGCCACGCTCAAATCATCCATGGTTTCGCACCTCACCACCCATCCCTCCGTCCTCTCTCTACTAATCAAAACTTTGATCCCTCGCTTTTCATGGAACAAAGTCTTGAAGACCCTCACAGCCCTCGCTTGTCCATCGTCCCACACGTTCAGGCAGAATGTTGTAAAGGCGGGCAGAGACCATTTCAGGTATTGAGCCAGCCCGCCGTAGGCTTGATACACGTCGGTCTCCCTACAATCCTCTTCATACGGCTGCGCGATGAGCGACACCGTAGTGATATGCGATCGTGCGAATGGGGACAGTCGCGAGAAGAAGGTCTGCGTGGCGTAGGCTTGGTATCTTCCTCTCGGACACGGACCCGTGAGGAAGAGGAAGTTGCGATCGCGGTAGAGGAACGGGAGCGCTTCTTTATATACCAACTTGCAGGTACTCAGTATATTCGCTGCGGGCCGTCTCGTCAACACGCCTTTCGTCGCCGGTCGCAGGAAGTTGATCTGGCCTGGCTGCGCATCGGGAATCGTGTCGAGGACCCATAGCTTCTCGCGCGCGCTCTTAAAAGTCACTTCCGGGCCTAGACACGTGTGGCGCGTGTATATGTGGTCTTGGGTCGCGACATTGTGTGTCCGCAGTTGCTGTTTTGGGCAGCGACAGAGATCGAGTTGCTGCAGGCCGGTGAAGGTCGTGTTCGATGGGTTCTCAAGCCAAGGCCATGAGAGGTTGTAGTTGATGACCGTCACGTCGTCGCGCGGGTCTTGCGCGAGGAGGTGGATGTAGATCTGGTGTCGGATGTAGCTTGGTAAACGGAGGAACGGTGAGGATGAGGCTGTCTGTGGTTGTGCCATCTGAACGTCGATACTCGAACGCAGAGGACCGGCGTCGTATCGATATAAGCGATCTGGACAAATGCACGCTGCAACGTCTTCAAAACAGCCTGCTCTTTCAATAGCAACACTCAAAACGCTCAAAACACGATGCAAACGCAGTGTTTCCGAAACTCGCGATCTCCGTACCCCGCACGAGATATGAAGCAGATGTCGTATCCACTCCCTGACGCCTAGACCTTCCGTCAAAGCTCCTGAGGTATATTTAAAGCAACAGATTCTACACGCCCTGCGCCGCGCACGCGCAGACCGCCGCTTTGAGGCAGCAGCGTGTTATTAGGATTCACCCGAACGGGCAACGAATGACTGCCTGATGCCAAATATAGGCGGCTGAAAATGTGAGTAAGATGAGCGTACGGGTCGCGTTCGACGCATCAGGGTAGCGATGTGGCGCAGTGTGGCGTCTATGGCGGTGCGAAGATACGGGCTGCAATTGGCCAGAAGTTGTGGAACGCGATATCTGGATGACGAGTATCCAATTGAATATTGCATGATTACATACAGATCGTGTAGTCTACAAATGGCAGGCAAGCGACATGGAGCGGTGTGCGTGTCTAGGTGATGCATATCCGGGTCCCGATATGAATGGCTGCCCTGCTGCATGCCTCAGGTGTGGAAGGGAAGGCTAGGGCGTCCAAAACTATTCTAGGAGTTCGTGCTGCTATCCCATTTACATGTTCCTGATAGTGATGTACCAACTCTACTGGGACGCCTGAGCTATCGAAAAGGTATGGGAGTCTATGAAAAGTATCGCTGGACCGTCTTGGCTCGCAGGCTCCAGCTTAAGCCCTCAGACAGATCGAACCTCCCACCCCTACTCATCTCGCCTTCCACCGCACACCACCGACCCACTTCACCCATCCCTCCACCTGCTCTCTCTTGTCCACATCCCCTCCTCCCTCTCTGATCAACCCCACAGTATACAATCCCTTGGCCAACTCCTCATTCCCAGCCAACCGATGCACGAAGCTATGACAAGCCCTACAAAGCCAGGCCACACTATTCAACACACTCTCATCATGCCATCCGCGCTTCAGCACTCTCTCGTGCGTTGACTTCGGTATCAGATGGTGGTATGTCAAGGGAATCCAAGAGCGTAGACAGAGTTCACATTCCGTTGTGCGTGTTGAGCTCCATATGGGTGGGGGTGCTGTCACCGCGGCGACATATGCAGTGTACACGGGGAGTAGAAGGTTCGACTGGTCTACTGCATCCGAGTTTGTTGGCAGAAGGCCGTAGGATTCAAGACTGTCGATTGCTTGTGGTGGTGTCTTGTTGAGAAGGAGGGTTGATGTGGCCTTGGACAAGGGCATGCTGTAGCGGTCTTCAAGTTGGGCGGAGTCCCTGAATTTGATATAGGTGAGAGACCGCAGGTCGCCTGGGAGACTTGGGAAGATGACGCTGGCGAGGTACTGCTCTTCAATCAGCTTCTTGTTCTTAGGTTTGAGGAGCTTGACATACGTCAATGAACTCTCCCAGGTCTTCAGCTGCATTGCTTTCCTCCCCTTGTTCGACCTTGATATCGCTGCTGGGTTTGACGTCCTTCTCTTTGATCACACCATCTTTTCCCTTCCTCGTGGTCCTCTTCTTCTTCCTTGGCTTCTTGATCGGTGCTGCCAGGGCTTTCAGTATAGGCTCACTCAGGCAATCCCTAAACGTCTCGTAGTTTTCCTGTTCTTCTGATGGGATTGGCTCCGCCATCATGTCATACAATATCGCGCTTGAAGCGATAAACGAGGATGCGATGAGGTATAAGCAAGCCGGGGACTCGACAACTCTCAAGTTGCGGCATTGCGTCATGCGGCACCATAGGTTATATGTTGGTGATGTTGATGTCCACGATGACGCCGATCGTATTGACCACAGCTGTGATTGGTGGGGGCGGGGTAAGGGCGTCAGGCACGGGAAAAGGGCTCAGGCAGAAACGCTCCAAGACCTGAGGGGAGAGATTAATCGTATGAAAGAGCTCTAATGGAGATTCTGGAAGGTGACCGAATGTTCTCTGATTCGTATTCACGAGTATTGTGCTTTAAGGCGTTTGTGCACGACGTGTTCAAGGGCGTGGCCAAGCATGGGCACGGGCTCGCCGCTGCACGATGAGAATGGACGAGCAGGTACCTCCGCTCTGGTTGACAATTCAAGATGGCATCATTTCTATTGTGTATGGGCATCCAGCGAATCTTGCCAGCTCGCCGTCCTCTGCCGTAGTATTTCGTCAAATCGCTTCCCCGCAGGCTATGCAAGTCGTAGTCGCAAGCATTATTCCATATGTTCATCATATCATCATATACCTCTTCTGTGACCTCGCAAGAGCCATCAAGCCCTACTACGAAGTCCAGAATGAAGCCCAGAAGAGAGCCTATACTCTACTTCTTCTTCCCACCCTTTCCACCCCGCTTACCTCCCATCGCCGCCTCCCTCCTCTTATTCTCCTTCTCAATCTGCTCCGCCTTCGCCTTCTCCGCCTCAGCCCTCTCCTCAGCCTCAGCCTTCTTCCTAGCAGCTTCAGCCTCCCGCCTCTCCTTAACCAACTTCAACCTCTCCAAATCAGCACGCGCCTGATCCGTCTTGCCCTCGGCATGCAGCTTCTCGTACCGCTCCTTCGCCTGCTGGGCCTGCAGCGCCTCGCGCTCGCGTCGGCTCAACTGGTTGATATCCTGCTTCTCCTTTCCCTTTGAGGACTCGGCGGCCGCGGCGGGGACTTTGGAGGCCTGCGAGCGGGCCTTAGCCGTGTGGTTTGGGTTCGCGGGCATGTCGTCGTCGGAGTCTTCGTCTTCCGAAGACGAGGGAGGGAGGTCGCCCGGCTCGGCGGCCTTGTTCTTTTGCTTCGCTATTGCGGCTTGCTTGCGCGCTTTAGCGGCCGCGCGGCGCTGCTCGCGTGTCATTTCCTCTTTTTCGCCTTCTTCATCGCTGGACTCTTCTTCGGAGGATTCTTCGTCTTCTTCGGAAGACTCGTCGTCTTTCTTGGGGACTTGTTCCTGAGCTGTGTTAGTGGTGGTGTAGAAAGGTGGGAGAGGGTGAGCACGTACACCCCACATGCCCATAACCTCGCCATCGGCGTTCAAAGGCTGGAGGTCTCGAGAGAAGTGCTTCCCACCACCGCGCTTTGGCTTAGCAAACTTGCCGCCGCGACCGCGTGCTGAAGAGGACATCTCGGCGGTGTAGAAGTATGGATTTGAGTGTGGTGAGGCAAAGGGGGGGGTTCTTCGAGCGTGGAGTTGGGTATGAGCGGCAAGGGCGTGAGGAGGCTTGTTGATTTCTAGCGGTGAATGTTCGAGTGCTTCTGATATATCGCGTTTTTGTGAGTTGGTCGTGTGCGTTCGAGGAAAAGTCTCGTGGTAGGGGAAGGAGCGATTGGGGTCTTTAAGTAGCCAGCCTGTCAAGAAAATTAGTCCCTTCACCGCCCACCCGTGGATCCACCTCGTCTGCTCGTCTACTCACCAATCTTTTTGTCTGCCAGCTCAACAGCTATGACTCCTCTTTGCCAACGTGCCAGCAAAGAACCAATCTGCCCCGCCAACAGACCCAAGGTTTCAACCCCACCACAATGGCGCCAGTCCTCCCAAGCGAGCCAAGCGCCCATGCACCGCTTAATCAGCCATCGCAAGCGAATGAAAATCTGCGAGGCCCGACGCGTCCTCTTCTCTTCTGCATAAAACAAACTGAATCCACCCCTTCATATTCACTCTGCTTTCTCCTGTTAATGAGGCTGCTGGAGGGGAAAGTGGAGGGCAGAATGAGGCGAAAACGTCTGCTTACCCCCTTCTCTCTAGTCCCTTTGGGGCAGATGGAGTCAAGGTAAAATTTTCGACGGCACATCTTTGCTTTCGCCTGTACCCACTTACCCATCGAATCGAATAACGACCGCGAAAGCCATTGCTAGATGGTTAGTTATCTCTTGAGCGCCTTGGAATTCTAATCGCTGGCTCAGTCGCACCAGGCGCTGGACATCACAAAGTTGCAGAGGAAGGCTGGGAAGATTATGTAGACCAGTTTTTTGAGTCCCACTACCTACCGAAATAGCAGCAAATGCCACCGAAGAAGCCCGATAACTACTTGCAGCCGCCCTTGACTTCAAAGCTTCTCTTCCACAACGCCAGAGAAGGAAGGCAAGCCCGTGAAAAGCATCCATAACCAGAAGAGATCATAGCCGAGGGCTAGACCGTAGACAGGGGGGAGACCGAGGAGATGAAGATTAGCTCAGTAAATACCCGCAATGCCCGAAACCACGCAAAAGAAACCCATTGACACCACCATCGGTCACCGTCGAGAGAAGAGCTATGCGCGAGGCATCGTTTAGACGAACCACATGGTCTCCTTGAGACCCATGACGTTGGCCATTGGGTTGAGAGGCGCAATCTCGACCTGGTTCTTGGAGGAAGATCCAGTGGAGGAGCGCGCATCGCCAGCCTTGGTCTCCTTCTTGCCTGAGGACACCGGGCTGTCGCTCAGGTGAGCACGAGATCGGTCAGCAGCCAGATGCGCGTAGTAGACAGCCGGGTGAAGAGATACCGGAGTCGTCGAGCGCACATACTGGTAAGCATGCTCGAAGATGAACTGCTGTAACTCAGCCGCCATCCACTCGCCCTCGTTGAGGATGCACTGGTAGTGAATCGGACGCGCCGTGCCCTTGATAGCAACGTGAGAACAGAGGTAGAAGTCAAACTCGAACGGATGGGTGCATCCGCTCTCGATAAGGGTACCCGGGAGGGGGTTCTTGTTGCGATCACCCTGCTCCGGGAAGAAGCGGATGTGGTGGCGCTTGCCGGCAATGACGACCGTGAACTTTGGCATCATCTTGCAACCAAGCTTGGCGAAGCACTCCTTCATATCACGCACCTCCTCCTCGAGAACGGCGGCGTACTGGCCCTCAGACACGCCATCGCGGATGTAAAGCACGCGCTGTGGTGGTTGACCACGACCCAGGCGCTGCATCCAGTTCTTGGCCATAACACCAAAGTGCTCGTTGATGTTCTGAGTCGTCACCATCTCAACACGGTTGCCATTGGTTTGGACTTCGGCCCAGTACCTAGCGAAGAGAGGGTCGGCAGAGACCGTAATGGCGGCGAAGGAGGCTGCTTCACCAGAGGCTGCGCCTGGAGCCGGGTGCGAGACATCAGCACCGACGATCATCGTAGACGTGGATGCGTGCTTGGGGTTGATCTTCGGGATCAAGGCTGACTTGGCGACAGAGGTTGCACCACCGAGCTTAGCGTTCACCTTCATGCAGACATTCGAGATGTACTGTGGCGAGGCCGACATGACGTGCTTAGACTGGAGGACCTGAGAGGCAACACCAAAGCGAATATCGCAGGACTTCTTGATGCGGCGGTAGACGTCGACGTTGCGGTCGTTCACGATGAAGATCATGAAGGAAGGTCGATTCTGGTAGTGGTTGCCGGTGGCATTGAAAGCCTTCGCAACCAACTCTCCACCATCAGCGAGGTTTCCAGGACCCATCCAAGGCTTCTTGCCGAACTTGGGGTGGTTCAAGATCACGCCGCCATGAGACTCGTAGATCTTGACAAAGCTCTCCACGAAATGAGTGACCTGAGGCTGGGGGACAGCACCACGCCCCTGAATCACACATACACCCCAGGCTTTTATCGGACGATCGGTGTTGGGAAGGGCAAACTTGCGACCATCGAGACGCCAGCGACCAGCGATGAGGTCATTCGGCTTGATGGTTGCTTCCTTGGAGCCCTGGCCGAAGTGGACCTGAGGGGATTGCAGGATGCGCGCCTTGACCTTGGCAGGAGCGGTGCTGACCTTGAGACCGTAGTGGTTGAGGTATGGGTCGTTGGCCCAGTCAAGAAGACGCACACCATGCATGACGGCATCCCAACGCTGCTTCGGGAGCGTGACCGCAAACTTAATCATGGAGGAAGTCTGGGTGTCAGACAGCTTGGTGTTGTAGCGCTGGTTGGCATCGATGCGGAGCCAGTCCATGGGGAGGTAGATGGCTTTGCCGCGAATCTTCTTGGTCACCTTGATGACCGGGAGATTCGGGGTGCAGTTGAGATTGTACTTCTCCTTGAAGTACTGGTAGACGGAGACGGTTCGGCCGTGATCATCGAAGGTGGCCTCCATGCAATCCTTCTCTGAGAGCTCGTCAATGGTATACTGGCGCTCATTCTTCTTGTCGTGGAAAGCAGTCACGCCAACACGCTTGAAGCGGCGGAGGTCCTTCTTGAGCTGGGAGTTGCGCCAGTCACGCTTGGCGTCGCGGTAGCGCTGCTGGAATTCTGCGGGCTGTCAGTGTGTGGTTATGGGAATGAATGAGATGAGCGACTTACGTTGTAGGCCACAGTTGAACACTTGACCGATAGCACGAGTCAACTCCTGGGCACGCCAGAAGGTCCCGTTGGCGACGTCGACATTGACCGAGAGAGCCTTCTCGAACTTATCGTTCAGAACAGGACGCAGGGATGAGAAGACGCCTTTGAAGGCCTCAACGCCACCTCCAAGATCGTATCGCTGCTCACCGCGCTGGAAGAAGGACTTCTTGATCTGAGTGTACTTCTGGCTCGGGCCCTCGCGCATGACGTGGTCCATGAAGTTGATGGTGTCAATGCAGTCAGGGTTCCAGGACACCTGACCGTTCAGGAAACCATTTAACTGGCTGAAGTCAACCTGGCGAGTAAGACGCAGGAAGATGGTGTGTGTATTCTTGTCGGCACGGTCACCGGCACGGGGGCGTCGAGCGCGACCCTGTGCCGCGTCCTGTGCCGCGTCCTCGTCGTCGAGATTGACCGTGATGCGAGTCTCTCCGCGGTCCATCTTCTTGCTCGACCTGAGAGGTGTTAGACATGCGGAATGATAAGAAGCAATGATGTCACTTACCAGGCCAGCTTGTTGCCGTCGTAGACCCACATGTTCGCCGGCTCACCAAGGGCCTGACGCACAGCCTGGGAGTGCCAGATCTTCTTCACAAGGGCGCGCTTGGTGGCATCCGTGTTGCCACCCCAAGCGACCTGTACCAAAGTCAGCAAGAGTAGAATAGTTCTTGAAGACCGGGACTCACATCGTACTGGTAAACCTGACTGTTCGGGGACTGGAGAACATTGAAGGTGTTCAGTACCACCGAAGCCTCCTTGCCCGTCCTATTGAACTGAGCAGGGCGCTGAGGTAGTGAATCCGGTATGGTGAACTCGAAACAGTTAGCATCAATGTTAAAATGTCGAAATTCGTAAATATCTCCCGGGAGACGAGGCATTATGATGAAAGAGAAAGGTGGAGTACAACAAATGTTGTACAATGGATGTGGATCAAAGAATGAAAGTGTGTAGTGATGTGTTGAGAATGGAAGGTGTCGGGACAGATACAGAAGCCTAACTGGAGCCAGGCTCTGCTCTTATCCATGGAAGGAAAGGTGCAGGCTATGCAGGGACCCGATGACAGCTCATCGCCGCAGACCGGTGTAGGGAAGATTGCCGTTTGTCACAGTGTGCGTGGACATGCAGGAGGGGAAACGGTTTGTACTTACTCCGCGAGCGGCATACCAGCCGGCAATGCCGAGGAAGTCGGAAATGTTCTTGAGGTCTGTGGGCTTGGAGTACTCGGTCGGGACGCGATTGAAAACGGGATCGCGATTGCCATCGAGACGTGAGATGCTCTTGGCAGAGGTC
Organism: Pseudomonodictys pantanalensis; assembly: GCA_019022785.1. Classification (NCBI taxonomy): domain Eukaryota; kingdom Fungi; phylum Ascomycota; class Dothideomycetes; order Pleosporales; family Parabambusicolaceae; genus Pseudomonodictys; species Pseudomonodictys pantanalensis. The sequence continues at coordinate 82,776 of JAFHBV010000031.1, read as the reverse complement.
GGATCACGAGAGGCAGACGACGAGTCACCAGAAGAGCTGGAGGACTGCTTCTCTGCTTTAGCGCGGCGTTTGGCTGGTTGGCCCATGATGACTCCTACGGTACATGTCAGTCGTGTCTCGAAAAACGCGCATCGCAAGGTCTGCCAAAAGTGGAGCGTGGGAGAGAGGAATGGCGTTTGTATCAGATAGCTCCACACATGTCAAGGCAGGTGAGGGAAAGGGCGCTGCTGACGCCGGAACGCCGCCCAAGTCATTAGAGCAGCGACGCCAGAGGCGAGGCGTACCTTGTTGCAGTAACCAGAGAGTATGGGAAGCGGTTGGTGAAGATGCGCGAATCGGAAGGCTTGAGACGCGCCCGAAGGGTTGACGGTCTGGTGCGAGGTCAGTAAGATAGTTCAAAGATCAGGCTCGCCACCTATGTGATTGAAAGACGAAGACGCGAGCGAAAAGCGATGGGAGAGGAGCGTATGGGCGATGGGGGACGTACAAAGACGGCACTGGCTTCGATATGCTGAGGGCGCGTCAAAAGTGGTGTGGAGGAGGAGATGTTGTGGGTGGAGGTGCAAATGGGAAAAGAGGTGGACGATGGGTCAAAATAAGTAGGCAGGTGCTCATGTATCGCCCCAGTGGCCGCTGCCCGACTTCGGCAGCGAACGCCGGTCTTGGCAAACAAAGCCGGAGGGCAAGAGCAAGGGCTGAAGTGAAAAGGCAAGGAGCAAGACTTACTGTGTACGGTGGAGAGGGGGCCTGCGCTTTGGCAATTTGAACACCAAGTGCTAGCAGTGGTGGGAGTCGAGGTAGCTACCGAGCCAGCTCGAACAGTGGAAGGCTTTGTGTGGTACTTGAGTAGTGTTGTGTTGTTGTCGAAGGCTTGTTACTCAAGAGTGGAAGCAGATGATGAGGTGGAGAAGAGAAGGTTAGGTGGGAGAGAGGGAGGGCTTATATAGATGGGACAGAAGCACCAGTGGCTTCGTAGAGGGCACGTCACTGAGAGAGAAGTGTGTTGATCGTGGAGCAGGAGCGGGTACTGTCTCATATGTGAGAGGGTTGTTGTGAGAGATGGTGGGTTGCAATGGAAATGTCGACGGATTCCCGGCTAGAGTGAGATCAAAATGACAATTCCAGCTTTCCGAGCTCATGAGCTGAGACAGAACAGTGGCGCAAGTAAGAGGACTTTCTTAGGAACTCAATGCCTCAACGCTCGGATGAGAGGCTTGCAGAGGATGTTAGATCACCAGAGTGGGAAGACGAGAATCACGGGCAGCAAGGTACTCAGTACTCGAGCGACGGATTGCTACTGCAGTATGCTCAGAGTACGAGGATCAGACTGATACCAACACTGAGACAGATAGCAAAATGCATTTCATTCACTCCCTGAAGTGTATAGACACAGTGACTGAGAGCATCATATACTCATGCCTCGGTAGTTTCTTCGAGCAAACCCTAAATTCCATAGCAGAGTTACTCAAAACACACACAGTATGCCGTTCAATCTTCCACTGACTACAACCTGGTCGTATACGTAGCAGGAGAGCAACGGGCCGAGAGGCCAACCGTTGAAACATTTTCGAGGACGCGGCAGGAACCCGACGAGATCAAGATGGCTGTGTTAGAAGCAAGACTTGAAGCAGATCACGGCGGGCAGTGATAAGCAATGTCAATGTCTGTAAAGATGGGACATCAGCACTAGTATTGCCTGCAAACATGAGTACATCCTGCACCACATTGGATGCTTGAGCGAGCGATGCACCGAGGGACTAGTGTAATGTCGGAAGAGTCACGAAGCATTTTAGCACATACTCAGGTCCCGTATCCAGATCATAAACCTCTCAAAGCAGCTTCCTCATCAGACATTCTCAAGGCGAGGGTGCAGACACAGCGTCGTCACCTTGCCAGCAGCATAGTGCTACAAATTTGAAACCATTCCGAGAGAATTCATCACCCATGAGATTTACGCATATTTCCATTTACTTTTGCGCAGTGGTAAGCTATATTATACACGGGAAACGGGCAAGTCCCCACATCCAAGAAATCGGACTGCACCCCATCAAAGCAAAAGCCAACGCCACGCTCTGCCATCCGCAAGGAATCGCCTTGAAGCCCACCGACCACCGTTTGTTAAGTGACCTGTCCGAAGGAGAAGAGAGAAGAGAAGCCAACGCCATCCCATGCATACACTATCTCAACCCGAGGCTAGCAAGGCTAGTGAGGGCAGTCAACCCAGTTTCGGCACAGGCTTATAGAAGAATGGAACCAAGAATCAAGGGAAAAGACGAGTCCCAAGCCGATATCGCGCCTGCAAAGCCAGTTTTCCATGCTCCTGTGAGAGTCGAAAAGCTCGAAAATGCTACGCGCGAGCGAGCTTCCCGAGGCGCAAACCAGCCTGTCTCTACTCAGGATACTAGTTTACGACCTCATTCCCCCAGCCGCCTATGCCTAATTTGCCCTTTTCCGCGCCAGCACATGGTAAAATCAGGGCCAACCAGCGCCTTGACCGCCACCTCCGTAACGGGCCTGGATATTCTGGAGCTGGGCATTGATCTGCGAAGTCGGAGGCGCAGCACCTCCCTGTGGCAGCGGGAGATTGGTATTGCGGAGCAGTGCAACCATTCTCTCGGGGTTGAAACGCGTGGCATTGTACGTATTTGCCCGCGGGAGGATACCGAGGAGGATGTTGATATCGCGTGGTAGGGGTGCCGGACCGGAGACAGGGGTATTTCCGCCTGCCATATGGTTGCGGCGAGCGGCATCCAATCTGCGACCGGCGGCTCCCTTGAGAGGTGACTCGCCGCGTACCATCTTACGGGGAGGGTTGAGGTCCGCATCCATGTCATCTAGGGGCCGCTTTGGTGAGTTAGTCACCCCCAGGAGGTTGCCCATGCGTGGTGAGTTGACGAGTGCTGGTGACGCCACGCGCTGGTCTGCAATCTGGACCTGGGGAGCTGGAGCTGGCAAGCCTCCCTCGACGGAAGGCATAACACCCGGGGGCATCGCTGGTCGCATCTGGGTCCTAGGAGAGATGATTGGCCGGACGGTGGTGGGATCAAAGGTGGCACCGGAGAAGCGAGAAGCGAAGCGGGAGAGTTGTGGATCCTCCGGGAAGAGGTTGGCCATGCGCTGCTCGAGCTTCACTACCTGGGTGAGCTCTCCATAGCGCGACTCGTGGTTATGGAAGTAGGTGAAGAGTGGTTTGGCGCGGTAGACGTTCTCCGGGTTCTGAGTGAGGCGCCCGACGACAGTCTCAAAGACTGCGCGAGCATCTGTCAGTCGTTAGTATTATCCATGTTTGATCCAGGATCGAACTTACTGGTCAAGTCGTTGAGCTGTAGAAGGTGCTTGATGTACTCCAGGGCAAAGGTTTCGTCATCCGGAAACAACTTCATGCCACGCTCGAAGATCTTGCTAGCTGCTGGGTCCTGATAGCAGTGGCGCTCAATAAGCGCGCTGGCGACGTATACATCACTGAGAATCTTCCCCTTCTTCCTGGCTTCAGCAAAGATGCCACGGAAGCCGCGGACTGCTGCCCACGGTGCTCCTTTGCCTTGGACTCGCCGCATGGCTCGCATCAATTCTACCCAGGCGTAGGACAGAGTCTTCTTCAGGGTGTGCATTTCGGCGCTGGAAGCCCTAGTAATGCCTCGAATTTGGGCGTCGAGGGCCTCTTGCCTAGCCTTCTGCCGCCTCGCAGCCTCGTTAGCCTCATCTTCATCTTCGTCGTCCGAGCCCTTGTCTTCGGTTGCGCGTGCGGCTTCTTCGGCGGCGGTTTGTGCTGCGAATGCCTCCTTCGCTCGTGCAATTGTTTGCTCCTCACGCTGCTTGGCTTTGACCGTCAAGTCGTACAAAGCTTCCAGTACCCTATCGAATGGCTCACGGACGGCGGCACCCTTCTTGATGAGACCAGCCTCGCCGTCTTCAGCGTCGGTCTTGATTTCGATCTGATGCGATTGTCGGAAGGCCAACAGACAGCTCTCCGGGTTTGCCTCCATCCCGTTCTTCAAGAACTCGTCACCCTCCTTCTCAAGATTGTTCTGGAAGCACCATTCGGCCGCATCGAACCACATCTCTGGCCAGAATCGGAGAGCGGTGAGAGCAATCTTGTAGACGTACAGGACTCGTTGATTGTAAAGAGCGGAGTTATCGGCCTTGACCTCAAGTGGGTCACTCTTCTCATAGTCAATCCACTTCTTCCAGGCATGGACTTGCTGCGCATAATCTTCGGCCCCATCGAAGCCGGGAGCAGGGGGCAGCTTCGGTAGGGTTGTGCGTCGGACTTCCTTGGAGATGTTCTCGATAACGGTAACGGCGGCTCGAGCAGTCATGTAGTACGTAGCCCGCTCTTGAAGGTTCTTCCGACCCTGGATACGGTTAGCACCCTCCGAGCTAGCAACATGATGTCAAATCTTACCGTAACTTTGTTCAAGTTCATCTCAAACTTATCGAACTCCCGCCAGAGCTCCATAGTCGCGTTTGTGGGCACAGCGACCGCACGCTGGTACGCCTTGCGAACATTGTCCATTTTTTGCTTGTCCTGCCAATTCGCCCCTCCCAGAACACCAGGACCAGACTTCAGAAGCTCGATATAGTCCAGCCATATCTTGCCCGATGTGAAGTCGATTCCCACGTTGTCGAGCACAAAGTCGTAGACTCGTATGATGATGCCACGGGCTTGGTCGGATTGATCGGTCGTCAGGACATTGCGCCGCCGGATGTAGTCGACATAAGCCGACCAAAGCGGAATATGGAAGCATTGCAGTATAGATCGACCGAACAGCTGCTCCACCATGGTAAGGTTGTCGAGCTCCGTCTCCATGGTCACATATTCGACCCATTGTTCTCCCTGTGTAGATTAGTACTGAGCAGGAAGGGTAAGATGACCAACTCACCGCTGTTGGAAAGACTTTGAAGAAACGGTCGTAGACCGCTCGGGCCTCGTCGAACTTGTGTCGCCTACGATGCTCCTCAATCAAACCCAGCCAAGCTTCGATGTCACCGCGCGGGTCTTCTGCAATCCTGTCTTCAAAGATGCCAACGCGATCTTGTGGCAGACGCGGCTTTGGTAGAGAAGTGGAAACGGGAGTGACTGGCGCTGTTGACTGCCTTGCCGAAGCAACGTTCAACTGAGCTGGAGCATTCTTAGTAGCGTCTGGCACAGGAGTGCTGCCATTGGGAACAGCAGCAGCAAGAGAAGCAGCGTCATTGGAAGTGACAGGAAGGAAAGGAACACCAGCACCCTGATCTTGTGCACTTTGTGAGTGTAGATTGTTTGGAGTATGTGTATGAGAACGCTGTGGGGAATCTGAACCCCCAGTAACATTCAGTAGCTCAGCATCAGCCGTCTTCGGCTTCGCGACAGGCACATCATCCTCGTCGTCCTCGCTCTCGTCGACAAACCCACCCTTAGTGCGCGGTTGTTTTGCTGGCGATGGGACGGCAGCGGCGGCAGGTTGGGGCTTGAGGCCCTCGCTGGTTGAGACAGGCGTGCCTGTGGTGGACTCGGGCGGCATTGACGCCGACTGCGCGGATGGCGATTCTGGGGCTGCGTCCATGGTGAAGGCGGCCGCTGGGTCGTATTCGTCGTCATCGTCTGCCGTCACGGCTGGCTCTGCGACGTCGCCAAAGCTGATGGCGGGATCGTATTCGTCCTCATTCTTCTGGGCCTCGAGGAAGGCCATCTCGTTGTCCATGTCGGCCAGGTTGCGCGCGGCGGGGCCTGGAAAGTCGGAGATAGGGCCAGACACTGGCAAGCCTTGGAGTGGCAAACAGGCCTGAATCCACTCAGGATACAAGTATGCCGCCTCTTATCTGCTTTCTGCGTGGTGTTGTGTTCAGATTTCGCTCTCCAGCGACGGGATAGATTGCGGAGACGAGAAGAGGAGAAGGAGGCTTACTCTGAAGTGTGCGCAGCCAGTGGGATGTTGCGGGCAATTGGCGCGTTCTTTGTCTGGGTAGTCAGTGCAGAGGTGAGTTGACGAGGATGGGGGGCCGCGGGCTTTGTTCCGTTCAATGGGCACCGACGAGCCTGTGGGTGCGTGATGGCGAGGTGAACGTTCTGCGGAACCCTCGTCTTGGCCGAGAGCTCCGTCTTGGCGTGTGGCTGGTGCCCCGAGCCGCGATGTCATCAAGAGACCACTTTGGCGCATTCACTCTCATGTCTCCATGCTAGGGCTATACGCAGCCTGTGACAAGTGGTTGGGCATAACTCACACCTCAAAAGTAGCAGCTGTGCTCACTTCTGCGCTCCGACTCTCAGCACGCTTTCCAGGCAACCGCTGGCGCGATTGTAGCAGACACCTCTGAACACCTTGCGGACCACCGCCGAACACCCCCAAACACCGCCATGAACCCACACATCTCGCTCCCCCGGCCCACGGGCGGCCCCTCAAACTTCGGCAGCACCACACCTTCGCGGAGAAACGAAATCCGCATGCCACGCTTCTTCAAGCGCCTCTTCAAGTTCCCGCAGATGGACTTCGAGATGGCCATATGGGAGATGATGAGCCTGATAATAGCACCGAAGAAAGTCTTCCGGTCAATATACTACCACGTACGCATCTTCAAACTCCAGACCCCCAATACATCGATCCCTCACACACTTTATGAAGACGTCGCTTCACAAGGACCACGAATTGACCATAGAGCAGAAGCAAACGACAAAAACATACCACCGCCCCGACCCCTCCTTCACCTACCTCCTCTCCGCCTTCCAGCTCCTCACCTCCCTCGCCTGGGGTTTCGCCTACTCGCCCACACTCTCCTCGACGCTCCGCATAACCCTCGTCTTCATCTTCGTGCACTTCCTGCTCTTCTCCCTGCTCACAGCCACCCTCTTCTTCTTCCTCATCAAGCATTTCCTCGGGCCCAACAGCAAAATAATACCAGGGCGACGGAGAGGATTGTATGACTTGGGTGCCGAGGCAGGGGAAGGAGGAAGGACAGAAGAGCTCGAGTTCGGGTACTGCTGGGATGTCGCCATACGCGCCTTCGTACCGGTGTGGGTGTTCCTGTACGTGGTGCAGTTTCTCTGCATGCCCTTGGTGGGCACGGAGCATTGGTGAGTTTCGCAGTATTGGAGAAGAGTAGGAGGTGGATGCTAACAAGACATAGGATCTCCCTCGCCCTCTCAAACACGCTCTACCTCGTTGCCCTCAACTACTACTTCACAATCACATTTCTCGGCTACAACGCCCTGCCCTTCCTGCACCACACCGAGCTGCTCCTCGCCCCCATTGCTATCACCACAATACTCTGGTTCGTGAGCCTCTTCGGGCTCAATCTGAGCAAGCATCTGGCGCCTGTATTTCTAGCTGGCGCGCAGTTGAGGAAAGGTGGGTGAGTGGACGGCACGCAAGGGCTGTGAAGTTGTTGTGGTTGGATTGGGTAATTTAGTGTTCAAGAGCAGGGTTGAACTTGTGGGTGTATATGTATTGGTGTATATATATATGGCAGGCGCATTGGAGGCGTTTAGGTATATCGTCTTTTAAAACTTGGGGGCAAAGATTGGATGGGGTTGTAGCATTTCCAGCGCTTTTTGTTCAATTATTCAATAATCGGATCATAAGGTTGAGCATCATTCAAGCCTTCTACCAAACGTGTGATTATATCATACACTAATCTCTACGCGATCTGACAGTCATCTACAGTACATATGTATGTACACGAAGTGGAGAACATCCACTCAGTAACCTGCTCTGCACCTACTCACAACTCCGATACAAATACAGGACCCATATCTGTACACATATTCATATACACCCCTCTAGCCGTCTATGCGCACACCCAACTCATGCGCGTATCTTACAAGGTCCTCTTCTCAGCCTTCTCCTCGTAGCACCGAATCTTATCGCCAGCCTGGAAACTTTCCCAGTCGCTGAACGCGATACCACACTCAGTATCTTTGCGCATCTGCTCGACGTCCTTCTTTTGATTTTTCAGCGAAGTAATGGAACCTGGCAATCCACATTAGCATCCCATCCTGTTGTGCATCAAGCCTAAAGAAGTTTGCAACATACCATCATAAACCACTTCATCCTTTCGAATAACCTTTGCCTTTGCACCTTTCTCCACAAGCCCGTTGCGCACCTTCGACCCCGCAACCTTCATCTTCTTCTTACCACCTAGGCCGATCTCAAAGACCATGGCGATCTCGGCTTCACCGGTGACTTTTTGCGTGATGCGCGGGGGCAGCTTCTCCTCGATTAGTTCCTTCACGTTCTCGACGACGCGGTAGATGATATTCGAATCCAGAATTCTGACGCCCTTTTCCTCGGCCAACGCAGCGATGTGATGTGGAATCGGTGTGTTAAAGTTGATAATGTGACCTGACGCATCGGCAGCGTGATGGACGTCGAACTCGGAGGGACTACCAACGCCGTGACGTAGAACACGGGTGCTGACTTCGGCGTTTCCGATGGCGGTGACGGAGTCGATGACTGCTTCCACCGAGCCGGAAACGTCGCCTTTGACGATGAAGGATACAACCTGAGGGCCGCTGTCCTTTTGCACTTGCTCGGGGAGCGCCTCGCCTTTCTCAGCAGCTGCTTCAGCCTGGCGGCGCTCGGCTTCCGCGCGACGGCTCTCGTTTATGGCTTCCATGTCCTTGGCCATCTGCTCCCTCTCGAGCTTCTCGAGACGTAGTTCCGATACAGACTGCGCGTGTTGCTCGTCCTTGGCTTCAAGGACTTCGTCACCGGCAATTGGCTGCTCACGCCAGCCGTCGACCTCGACGGGCATCCCGGGACCGACTTCCTCAACCATGGCGCCGGCTTCGTTGCGCAAGCTGCGCACGCGAGTCCAGGTTGTGCCTGCCACGAGAAGGTCGCCTTGGCGAAGAGTTCCGCTGCGGACTAGCACGGTAGCTGTCCTTCCAGACTTCTTGGTCGTTCCCTCGAGCACCCAGCCTTCGACATTGGCGTCTGGGTCGGCACGGTGGTCCAGCATCTCAGAGAGTGTGGAGATGGCATCTTCCAGGTCCGGCATGCCTTGCCCAGTCTTTCCGCTAACACAGACAGCTTGGACATCACCACCAAAATCTTCCACCTCAATACCATGTCGTCCGAGATCTAGCTTCACAGAGTCGGGATTGGCTTGCTCGAGGTCAATTTTGTTGATGGCAACGATGATGGGAACCTTGGCTGCTTGGGCGTGCTTGATCGCTTCAACAGTCTGAGGCATGACAGAGTCATCGGCTGCGACGACGAGGACAACGATATCTGTGACGTTGGCGCCGCGAGCGCGCATCGTCTCGAAGGCTGAATGACCTGGGGTGTCCAAGAAAGTTATCTTCTTGCCAGAAGCGAGAGGAACGCTGAAGGCACCAATGTGTTGGGTGATGCCTCCAAACTCGCCCGCAGCGATACTTGACGAGCGCATGTAGTCCAGAATGGTGGTTTTCCCGTGGTCGACATGTCCCATGATCGTGACTACTGGAGGTCGCGCGGGCAGTTGTGCGTACTCTTCCGGCGCTAACGGTGCAGCAGCACGAAGGTCTCCGTCGTCTTGCTCACTCTGTACGATTGGTTCAAAATTGTACTCTTGCGCAATCAAAGCGGCATGCTCGGCGTTCAGGATATGATCGTGCTGGACATCCTCGAAACCCAGCTCTTCAAGCTTCTGAGTGAAGTCCTCCAGGCGCATCTTCAGAAGCGTGGCCAGATTAGTGACACTGATGTATTCCGGAAGATAGACAGGTGTGGGTGCAGCCATCTTTGCTTCCAACGCCTTCTTCTTTGCTTCGGCCCTTAGCCGCTTGCGCTCGGCCTTGCCCATGTAATCCTCATCTTCATCCATCTCTTCTTCCCGCATCACCCGACGATTCCGCCGCTCGGCCCCTTTCTTTCGACGTTCAGGCTGCTCGTAGCGATTTCGGGTCTCGGTAAGGATCTCATCTTCCTTAAAGCGAGATCTTCTTTTATCAAGATCATTCGATTTAGGGCGATCTTCTAGCCTCTCGTAGAGAATATCCTCTGTGTTCGCAATTTTGCCCCCTTGTTTCTCTTTCCAAGCTTCAGCAACTTCACCCAAGGTGGGAGTCCGGCATTGAGGGTACTGTGATTGGGAGCGTGACTGGTAGCGCGAAGATTCTCGAGAGACCGGTTTCGAAGGACATTCTAGGCTTGGATGATCGTTTCTGCCACAATGCACACACCGCGTTCGTGTGTTGTTATTTTGTGACAATCGGGTGTATGAACGTGCTGGGCCATGGTTGGACGCTTTCGACCCTAACATGCGCATCAATTCTTCCTCACCAGATCCACTAACCGCGGTGTCTCTAGGGGGGCCGCCCCGATTCGTTACGCGCGAGCTGGATGAATCGAATTCCGGAAAGGAATCGCCCTTCGAGAGGGCTTGGATATCTGTACGGCGTGAATTGGATATATCAAACCCTGGAAAAGGGTCGCTCTTCCGCCGGAGATTACTGGAACTAAAAACAGGCGCTCTGTCGACAGGAGGTCTTGAATCCATGTTCACATTGAACCTTGCACTCCGTCTGCCGAAGCCTACGGGGTCGCGAGGGACCGCGTTGTCGTCCGGCCGTTTCGTGGGTATTGGCGCAAACCTGTTGTCGCTTTCACTGCGGCCGGGTCCGTCGAAGGGTCCGCTCCGATTTGGTCTCATGGGCGGGACTTTCGACTGGACCGCCCGCACGTATCCCGACAATGGCGAGCTTCCTTTCCCCAAGTGCCTCTTTTGATTCAAAGTGGCCGTTGCCTCTTGATCCGTGTATCTCGAAATACGGAACCGGCTTTCCTGGGCTTTCCCTCCTTGTGGCTGGCGTATGTTTATGGGAGCTGCGGTTACGGTGCCCTGGAGCACTTTGCGCGCCTGTGGAGGGGCCGCGGTGGTCTGGAGGAGCCGGCGCATCTTGTCCGCCTGGGTGAGCGGTCGTGGTCGTTCTGGCGTATCCTCATCTTTGTACATCAAAGCCTCAGCCTGCTGGGAAGCCTGGCTGGACGAATTGAGGTGCCTGTGCGGGAAGACGACGGGCGATAGGATGGTCCTATCTGATGCGGCGACTCGACGGGTGGCGCAAAAGATGCAGACATTGCGGGTCGAGGACACCTGTCGCAGAGTCAGATTGAAGGCGGAAGCATGAGCATGAATATAGAGAATTACTTACCTGCAGCACACGTGCTTTGCGCATGGTTGATGGTGCGCTCAATTGATGGTGGTCCTGACATCCGAGTCGCGGGACGAAGGAGATCTTTCGACTACTTTTGGTTGCACCGCCACATCATCATTAGTGTGTACGGCCACAACTCCCCAATCTGGCTCCAACATAAATCCATGCGATTGCTCCTGCATTATATCATCATCTGTACTCACAAGCGCGGCAATATTGTATTCGAGTCGAAAGCCATGGACTCTGCGATCGACTGAAGTTGGCGGCGCGCATCTAGGATAGCATCAGCGCCTTGATTCCATCTACAGTCTCTCTTATCTCTATATCAACTACGCCTTCAAAAACCCCTCTATCTTCGAAACCACCTCATCCAATCCCTTCACAATGACCGTCGGACTCCCAACATCCCCATCAACCAAGCCATCAACCCACCCTTTCCCGGCCCGGTCAACCCAACACGTCCTCAACCCCATCGCATTCGCCCCAACAACATCAAATGGATTGCCACTGACCAGCCAAACATCTTTCTCCCGACCCTTCCCCTTCCCCATTTCCCGGCACAAGTGCTCATACACGGCGGGATCAGGCTTGAACCTCTTCACTAGCTCCACAAGCACTACTTTCTTGAAGAGCGAAGCGTGCGGCGAGAGGTCTGGGGACTTTTGAAGTGATGCATGGATCATGTCAGGGTCTCCATTTGAGAAGATTGCGGCAGTGAAATTTGAGTTGGATCTGAGGTGCTCGAAGACGGGCGGGACGTCTGGGAAGAAGCGTAGGTCGTTGTAGGCGGACATGAGGCTGTCGGTGTCCTGAGAAGAGAGGGATACGCCTGCTTCGGCGAGGGCGTGCTTGAGAGAGCCGCGAGTTACATCTGAGAAGGGCTTGTATTGTTCTGCTCATGTTCAGCAAGAAGCATCCAAATGGAGAGAGGGGTTGACGAGTCGTACGCATGCTGTTCAGACGCCATGTGTATTCCAGCTGATACTTTCGCCATTCCGTTGCAATGCTCGTGGCCTTCTCTTCTCCAAAGTGCTCGGCCAGTTGCTTTGCAATACTTTCCGTTGACAGAAGCGTACCATAGACGTCGAAAGCGAGGACAATCGTCATAGTGGACCGTAAATAGGGTATCACAATAAGCCTGAGGAAGTCTGGTGGAGATCTAAAGATCACTTGTGAAGGTGTAGAGTGAGATGTATTTGACTGTAGCTGTATCGGAAAAGTATCCGCCTACGGCCCTACGGCGGAGCCGGCGGAGGCTGCATGGAATCTCTTGATTGTGTGGAAAGGATGACTTCAATCGGATGTAAGGGTTTCTCCATTACCCCGCCATCGCATTCCTGACGGTTGCTTCGCTTTGGCAAAGACGCGCAAGGTCATGGTAGCATTCAATCTACGGCGGGAGCATTTTGCGTAGGTTGGGGGCCTGGAACGCGGGGTGAACGCCAACTCACGTGATGGCGCGAAATTGAACGGCTACTACTTCAGTGCTAGAAGATAGTTTTGTGACAAAAAGGACGAGTCGCGGGGGGATGAGTCACATATGTATGCTTCATTCAATTATGATGCATATATCCGTCGCTTTGCTGACGATCTCTGACCCTCGCAGCAATGGTATCTGATTCAGGATAACCTCACGGTCCTCAAAACTCGGCCCACCCATTAGGTCAGCCCTAAGGAGGCTAGGCTTTCTCAACGTCTGGAGCGTTTCCAGCTGTCTTACACCCACACTTGACTCGTATAGAGCCGGTGGAACGTGTTGGATCCACTCTCCATCACCACAGAGTATCCCATAGGATTCGCGAACACCGATGAAGCCCACGATAGGCAGAAACACAATGCGCTTGTGACCCCGCTATGCAAGTATAAGTGATGGCGTCAGACCGGTATGTGGTGGTCGACGAGAACTAGACCGGTGTGAACTCAAATACCAACCTCCGCACGCGGCTGGTGAAACGCAAAAGATAGGTCCGACTTTGGTCATTGGTGGAAAAGTGACACAAGGTGCCAACTTTAGAGATTTTCTGAGGTGTGTAGTGTCCCTTGCATTTGCTCGTCATACTCGCCACGACATATAGCCTCACAAGTTGCGACCGACTAGCCATTCACCCGTGACGCATCCTTCGCTATGCAGCGCAGCGGGAAGATCCCAGGCGGGGAGTTTTAGACTTCTCGTCTATCGCCGCAAGGTCGTGCACAGAAGCACCGTTCTTTGAAGTGTGTATCTAGCCAATCCAGTTGTTCCCTCAAGGGCATCGTCCCGCGCCTTATGATCCACTCTTATTCTTACCTTAACGTATATCTTTTGGGTTGATTTGAGAATAGAAGTGCCAGCAACCAATCAGACAGCGGATGGCAAAAGTGAGGACCAGCTCGAGGTCAGAGTTAGAGGTGGCGATTTCTGGGGCACGGTATGCGATTAGGAGGGTATCTATGCGGGGTACGTGGCAGGGTGTGGGCGAAGACTTGGAAAAATGCAAGGAGGCTTGTCGCATCGCGGTGAATTACCCGGTCGACCCAGGGCGAGGACAGAAAGACGAAAACAAGAGGAGGTGTGAGAAAGCCTTGTGAACAATGCAAGCTAAATGCAAATACCTCTTGAGTCCAACTTGAGTCCAATGGTGTGCATACGCGCCAACTCCGTGCAGCAGGTGGTTGTACAAAGTTTCTTGGACAAACTTCGAGTATTGCACTACCGGAAGCTTCAGGGAATTGGAAGGGGCTATCCATCCGATTAGCGGCGAGTAGAATCTACAGATAATTTCAGTAGGCATGCGGATGCGCCGGTAGAAAGTCATGCTGTGCAACTCGAGTAGATTGGGGCTTTCTAAATTGCCGTAGATGTCACACGGGCGTCGAGCGTACCCAGGATAAACACCTGCTCATCTTGGTGGACGGATTTCACCGACGAATTGAAGATGGCGTGCTCGGGGGCTTCTGGATTCGCGCGATGACATGCAAAAGCATGGTGAAAAAGAAAGCGGATGGATGGAGAGGGCATCGCCAAGGAGACTTTCTCACAGATGGCGTCCGTGGTCGCTCCAGACATGCAGAGCGGATGCAAGTACTCTCTGCCGTGAGCGGTCGCCGCCCTTGTGCTGCAGGTCTCGAAACGCAGTTTGCTGATGGTGTTTCGGAGGCTGTCACAACGCGAGAGGAACGTTTTCAAGGATACCGGTTGCTATCACAGTGACACAGTTCTTCAGGGCTGCGGGCCTGAGCGTTGCTTTTCGGAGTGGCTTCCACGAACCGGCTTGCAGCATCGATCCCATGTCCACGGCGATAATTCTCCTCTGCGTGCCTGGCGAGACGAGTGCCGCGGATTGGCTGGAGTATGGGAGGTTAACGTGGCGAGTGTCGCCAAGATGCGCTTCTGGCAATCCAATAGTCAGGGGTCCGGCTGTGCCTGATTCGCTTCACGATAAGTCCTGGTGGTTTCAAGCAGTTGCACGAGCCCTGCAGGCAGAACAGAGGTTGCAGTTGGCGGAGCAGAGGGTTGCTCATCGTTTCCTTGACTCGCGGTCGCTGTGTCCGTCGGTCCACAGGCCCATCCTGGCCCTCGAGCGGCCTTGTTTGGCGGAGGGGGTGTGCATCCCAAAAAAGTGCCAGAGTGCTGCTCCCTGCACCACGGCCAGCATTCCATATCACTCGCGCGTCCTCGCCGCGCGCCCGCCCGAAATACACACACAGCACAATCCTTCTCAGGCACCGCAGCGCCGCAATTAGACGTGCATCGGACCGGCCACAGCAATCCCGCTGCAGCTGCGGGTGCGGATACAGCAGAGGCTGCTCCATTCGGTAGCCACACCGCCGTTAGAGACCCCTGAGCTACGCCAAACGAGCCGAGTCGAAGCCGCTCCACCACGAACGACAGGCACGATCCGCCGTTGACCGTGTCAGACCAAGGGGTTTCTGCGCTGTGTCATGCTGCCCGCTGGTCTGCGAGACGTCTCCTCTCACTGCATTCCAGCTGCGCTGGCCGAGCACGACCCACGACTGCGAGGGCAAGCGCGACGACTTGTAGGGCGGCCACCACGCGCACCCGAACGCCGCCAACCGCCATTGATTCTGCATCTTCCCGCGACGCTGCGACAATCTTTGCCCGCCAGCTTGGGTATTCTATACGAATAGCCCCAATTGGACCCATCCCTCCCGTGCAGCCCACGCCGGAGAATGCGAGTCCCCAAAACAGCTGCGCAGCATCCATTGATCCCCGAGCTCTGAACCTCAGACACGCCCACAATGGCAGACTACAGCAGCAGCTCCCGAGCCGATGCGCGCGACGTGTCTCGACCGACGACGCCCACGGGCTCCACGAGAACATACAAGCCAAATGGCCGCATGCGCGCTCTCGACACTCGCCGCACCCCGCAGCAGGAGACCTTCTTCGACGACGCTACCCCAGTCGACCCGTCGCGGGGCGGTGACAAGGAGCACGACATGCTGAGGGACTCGCACGACCTATCTTTTGCCGACGGCACGCGCGATTCCGTCGTGGACAACATGTTGATGTCACTCGACCAGCTGCCCGCTCAGTTCGGTGGGCCCGCGGCACTGTACCCCGACTTTGACGACGACAACTTCTTTTTAGCAGATACCACTTACCCTCCTCAGCGACCGCCGCGCCAACGAGGGCACACATATAATTCCTCCCATTCTTCCGATTACGACCTGCATCCCGATGATTCCTCGTCCAGATACTCGAGCCACCATTCGCGCGGACGGAGAAGTAATAGTAGCAACAACATCCCAAGCAACTTGGGACGAAAGGGCAGCTTGCGCGGAGCCTGGTCTGGCACTGGGTCGAAGCAGACGAACGGGCTGTTGAGTGAGATACAGCAGCCAGGGCACATAAGGGGCGGCAAGAAGGGTAGCAAAGGGAGCGGCTCTTCAAGCATGGATTTTGGGCATGCAGCAGTCTTGAACCCGCACCGACTGGGCTTTGGAAATCGATCTGCAAGTTTTGACCACGGGAGCATGTCGTTGAGGAACGAGCCGGTCAAGACAGAGTCCATCTTGGACAGAAGTAGGCCTACTTACACAAACTATCACCACGAATACGATGCCGCCCCAGAACCCACGATTCCTGCTGGTCCCCGGAGACAGCACCAGGAACCTCCTCCGCAGTCACCTATTGCTTACCCACCTCAACCTTCGTACGCCCCTCCGCAGGCTCCTATACCTCGAAGAAAGGGTAGTGTTCGCTCGACAACGAGCTACAAGACCCTGCGTAAGAATAAGAGCCAACCAGAGCCTAACATGAGGCTCCAGGCCCAGGAATTCGTCAATGCCAGCGGCCTTCGGGACCTGCCCCCGATCCCCACTTTCCAGGACCCACCGGCACCATCACCCACTGTGGCTACGCGGAAAGCTTTCATGTCATCCCCTGTAGTAGCACCCGCGCCCAAGGAGAAGCCGGGGTTCTTTAGACGAGTCTTCGGTGGCGGCCTGCCCAAATCACAACCACAGCTATCGAATTCATCCACCAACTCCAATAATTCTCGCCTGGAATCATCGCCCGCGTCAGCTCAACAGCGCGCAACGGATGTTGATTCAATCTACTCGCCTCGACCCCGCACGACTCCCAGTGGATCAACGCACATCGCCTCACAACTAAAATCGTCATATGGCGCGGTTCCACAGACAGCAAACTCGGCACGAAGTCAGCCTCAACAACCTCCACCACCCACGTTAGCCAAAAAGGGCTCATCATTCTTCAGGCGGCGGAAGAAGTCCATCTCCGAGAACACCAAACCCCCAGTCATGCCTCTTGACTTCCAAAGCACATCGAAACAGGACATCCTTCCAGCACAACCAAGCCCTGGGGTGAGCAGCCTACGCAAGGTTATGAACCCGTACTTTAGTGATCTGGGGGCTGGAGGTAGCTATCGTGATAGCCGAGAAGTGCAGCCGAGAGTGAATGGGGCACTTGATGGTGAAAGCTCCCACGGGTTTTCACCGGGTTACAAGCCGCATAAAGATGCCACTGTCCGTGCTGTCAAGCCAGGCTCTCGTGGTACCAACAACACGCCTCCATCCTCTAGAGACGAGCAGATCAAAGACGAACACAGGACCAGCGCCAATAGCCCCAAATTGAAGCTCAAGATGAGGCATGGCAAGTCAACGCTCTCGAACATGCATGAAGACACATTCTTGGCGGACAGCAGCAGTTGCAACGAAGACCCAAGCGGGCGTGCGACACCATCTGGTGATCGCGGCTTTGATGAAACACGGAGGCCCAAGACGAGCCCCACCACCTCTTCATTCACTGGCTTTGATTCGGAAGGCAATCGCGTCCGGAGAGGCGACGTTAGACAAAAGATGCTCAGCCCTCAATCGGGCAATGTCAAAGTTGCACCCGCCGGGTCACCCTCACAATCAGCCTCAGAGATTGAAGAAGACGGCTGGATCATTACGTCCCCCAGCAAGAAGGGACAGAGCTCGTCCAAGCGGGCTGCAGGTAGTAGATCCAAGCGCGTCTGGCTTGAGCCCACTTCGTCGGAGGAAAGGCTCGCGGGTGACGATGCCGAGGACCTGGGCCTCCCTCTAGAAGGCGCACGCTCGTCACAGAAGCCGTTTGAGAAGGTGTCGCCAACCTCCGCGCAACCCACCACGCCATCGTCGCTCAATGATGTTTTCCACTCTGCTTCGAGCCTTCCCACCTTGCAAGTCGATGGAGAGGAGTCGACCGATATGCCTGCCATCGTTGAGCATCGCGCGCAATCTAATGAGCCAACTGATGCTGAAAGGGAGCGCGCTTTCCGCATTTTTAGTGGCAATGACTCTTCCGCACTAAAAGGTCAAGCGGCCGCCTCACTCGGCGATGTCACAATGACCAGCACGAGAACCCGCAAGGCTTTCATGGATCTATTCGACTGGACAGGAATGAACGTGCTCGCTGCCATGCGCGACCTGTGTAGTAAGCTCGTTCTGAGAGCCGAAACTCAGCAAGTGGACCGAATCCTTATGGCTCTTTCGGAGCGATGGTGTGAATGCAACCCCAACCACGGCTTCAAGGCGATTGGTAAGTACGGATTGATCCTAGAATGGAATCTCGCTGACAGCATGCAGATGTCGTGCACACCGTCTGTTATTCCATCCTTTTGCTCAACACTGACCTGCATCTGGCTGACATCGAGTCACGTATGACTCGCAGCCAGTTCGTCAAGAACACTTTGCCTACGGTCACGCGTGTTTGCAAAGACTCGCTCAAGGATGCAACTCTCAGAGAGAGTGGTGGAGATGCTGGAAAAGACACCCTCAGACCTCGATCTACTCACTTCAGAAGAGGCTCGCTTCCATGGAATGACAAGTCGGAACCGACATCTCCCGGCGCTGAGAGCACTTCTTTCCCGGCCGATGCCACAGAAGAGCCACAGGAAGACAGGAGAACTAGAAGCCGCTTGTCAGTCCGGCCTCCCATGCGCACTGGCTCTGACGGCCCAACGGGTGACTCTGCGACGTCCGAAGCAAGCCTTCTGGTCAACGCTCCCTACAACGGCCCCATGAAAGGGTGGGAGTACCAGGTGGAAACTGTCTTGAAGGAGTTCTATGACTCCATCCGCAAGCAGCGTCTGCCCCTACACGGAGCTTCAACGCTGCAAGTCCATGAGCAGCCGTCCACCAACAACCTCTCAGTCAGCGGCATGTTGAGACGTACCCCTAGCGTGCTGAGTAAAGCACCCTCAGAGAACATGAGCTACCGTGGGCGATCTCAGACAGACTTCCGCAGCATGGGCAAGAGCTGGAATTCTAAGGCGCGCTCACGACCGAGGTTGTATCCCGCATCAACAGTTGCGTCAAGCCGTACTAGCCTGGACGACGGGTCCGTCTGGAGTCCCGCTGGATCTAGCACCTGGAGCAGATATTCTTTTGGAAAGACGCAGACTTCCATGTCGATGGAGTCTCTCGGGTCTCACTTTGCTCACGGCGACTACCAGCAAGCCATTGGCTTTGCGAATGCGCTCAGCCAGGCCATCATTCGCGAGGAGGGCATGACAATCGCAAGTGAAGAGGAGTTCACCCGCGTCGCACCGCTCCTAGAGGACGAGACCCTCGAACTTGCTGGAGCGCCGTGGGCTAAGGAAGGTATCCTCAAGCACAAGCACCATCTGGAATCACTCGACAAGAAGGCCAAGGATAGGACCTGGAACGAGTGCTTCGCTGTCATTGAGAAGGGCTACATGCGTCTGTTCTCCTTCAGCATGAATTCGAAATCAATGCGCCATCGCAACAAAACTCGCCCATCTGCCGGGAGTGTTGTCGGTGGTGGCAACTGGATGGACAACGCCGAAGCCTTGGATAGCTTCTTACTTCGGCAAACCATCGCCAGCGCTCTTCCTCCACCCGGCTACTCTAAGTCTCGGCCGCACGTGTGGGCGCTGTCCCTCCCCACCGGAGCTGTCCACCTATTCCAAGTGGGCACTCCTGACATCGTCAAGGAGTTCGTATCCACAGCCAACTATTGGTCCGCTAGGCTCTCCAAGGAGCCTTTAATGGGTGGTGTCAGCAACATCGAGTATGGCTGGGGAGAGAATGTCATCAACACAGCGCTGATCCGACATGATGCCCCTTCAACCTCCCACGGCCACGTACCCCGTCCCAGTATGGCAAGCTCTCTCAGGAGCTCCGTTGATCAAGCTACCGGAGCTGTCAAGGCACGCCTTCCTGGCGACAAGGTCATGCTGGCCGATTGGAGTCCGCCAACACAGAGCATGATGGCGAGCAACTTGATGGAAGTAGATCAGCTCCGCGCGCTCACCGACTACGTTAAGAATGTTGAAGAGGAGCTGGCGCGTCACAACGAACTGAGAGCGCCCATGCTCATTGCTGTAAGTGTTGAGATTATAGTGCACGGAACCATTGCTGACCCTCGCAGTACTCTCCACGACATCCCAACGCCGGAAAGTCCATGGCCAACTGGGAACGCAAATCCGCTTACCTACTACGCGAGATTGTCAAGTTCCGGACCTACATCGACTCTCTCACGGCAGCGCAAAACGCGAAGACAAAGATCTATGCCGAGCGCGAAGCCAACGGCGAGACATTTGACGTTACAAATGGGGACACTGCCATGCCCGCGCGTGCCGTTGAAGTTGATGGTGCGACCGAAGCCCCCAAAGCTTCCTTACCCGTCACAGCATAATTTATCTTCCCGATCCGGAGGGCCTTTGGCAATATACTAACGATACTTTCTTTTTGGACAGGTTTAACACCTTTACGGCGGACAATGCGCCGACTCCGACTCCTTCATTCCTCAAAATCCAAGCTGCGGGAGCGGCCGCACTCCATTGCTTAACTATACCTTTTGTAATTCATCCCTCGGCATGCCGCATGTACACGAAATCTCCTTTCTCGTCTTACGAAGTTCGATTCCGGCCCGTCACAGCCCTTTTTTTTTTTGTTCCGCAGGCACACCCAGACGACGAGACGCCATGTATGACGGTCTTGGTGGGCGTTTACTACACCAACTTGCGCTAGATCTGGATCTGGATTTACGACGAGGGTAGATCCTTTGTTGGCGGGGAAAGGCACACGATGCATATGGGGGAAGCTTTGTATATCCTTTGAGATATTTGTACTGATTCGCTTCTGGGCGGTCTGGCAGGGCTGCTGCGGGACTGCTGCATTTTAATCATATACCCGTCCTCTCCTCGCGGAGGGATATTGCTTTCACCACAACTCGGACCGCTTTTTGAATTGCCCTTACGTTTGCTTTTTGTGACACGGAGTTTTCTAACGTGAGACTTCTGCAACCTTATCGTGCGGTTGAGACCCACTTCCACGTGGAATTCGATGGTGAGCCCTGCTCATGCCCTTGTGGTCCGTTGCAACCCGGTGTCGAAGGACTATTTAAGAGGTGGGATGGATATGCAACTGCAGGTACGTTGCTTACCTGTTCACTCAATCGAATTGCCAAATCGTGCATCTCCTAGTTCTCCGGCCACCGGGGCGGTCAGAAAAACGGTCGGGGAACACCAATGCGGTCAATTCGGTCGTGCATCTGTGATGCGTGGTTCACGATGCGGTCAAGAGTGCTGACCGCCGAGCGGTGGGCAGAGGTTGAGGCTGAAGGGAATACGAGAGCAGGGCTGGAGGGTGCATATCACGCCGGCTTGTATGATTGGCTTAGTTTCTAGGGTGATGGTGAGGCCGAACTTTGACTACTCTTCGGCGACCTTGGTGTTGGCGAATACCACGTTCACAAGGGTCTCTGTCGCGACGGCATCAGACGTGGACCTTGCCAGTATTTGGTCAACGATATCGCAAGGTCCACGCCGATCTAAAAGTAGCATGCCATGACCTGCATTGCATGGAGGCTCAGACGTCGAAACTCCTCCGCTAGTCTAGCAAAAATGTACGATACATCGGTTGCGCTCGCCGGCGCCGGCTCCTCTGTCTGCAATGACACGGTGACTACAGCTCGTCCTGGGCCCTCTACCTCCTGCCGCTCCCATTGGAGGGGTGCGACTACCCTGCATGCTCCATGACAGCTCGACCGCAACACCTGGTGCATGGCCAGCAATCACGACGTCAGAAGGTGCCTGCAAAGCGTGCAGACTGAATCTTCGCTAACCCCACGCGGTGCCCTAGCGTTCGAATCATCGCCGGGCATCTCGGTCTTTCCGCTCGCTTGCAGCACACGACGCCAGCCACAGAGGCCCATTGCATCGGGCTGGGACCACTTGGTTCCTCTTGCTCCCTACACTTGCAGCCAAGCTTGCTCTAGGCGTGTCGATTAGCGGGTAGGGAGGTGCGGGACGTGCTGTGAAGGGCTACCGAATGGGAAAGCTGGGGAGGTGCTGTACGGATGGGGTTTTTGGGGGGGTCAGGCTCATTGGGAGGGAAGGGCAGCTGGGGAGATATACCCTGGATAGCTGGAGGAGAGGTGCAGCATGAGGGCGTGGAGCTTTACCGCATGTTGGAGTTGTGAGGCAAGAAAGATAGGATGGGAATGCGAAGCGTACAGGACGCTTTCGTTTTGCTATTGTTGTGGCTTTGACATTCAACATGGCGTTTTTTCTTGCGTACCACGGCTCGCGCACAAGATGGTCTGCTACACCGTGGGGTCATCGGCATGGCCGTTCATAGCCCCGGAAGCACGAAAAGACACTTTTTGGGAGACGGTGCAGACACTGCAAAGAGGCTTGCCGCTTGACGAGCCCGGTTGAGCCCGCTTATGCACGACAGCGACCCAGTTGTGATGATTCTTGTGCGGATATGAGTCGCTGATTCGCCGGCCCGCAAAGCGTCGAAGCGGTAAACAGATTGCTTTGGGTCTGGCCGCCTTCACGTTGGAACGGCCACGTCGGTTTTGCTGGTGGAGATTGGCATGGTCTGATGTTTTGGGCATTTGGGCAGTGGCTTTGGGGTAGGTTGTGCAAAAGCACCGAGAACGGTTCGTGGATGCAGGGCGCTGGCACGGTAGCACGGGATGCCATGGCTATTGTTGTCGCGTTTGGGATGCGTCCAGGGAAATAAGGAACGAAGACTGCCTTTAAGACGGACGGGGCGACGGCAGTGAATGGGGAATCCACTTCCACCATGACGCCGCCCGCGTTGGACTAAGTACCGGCAGCAAAAAATCACACGCGTGCTAACCCGCAAACTCTGGCTCCACACTCCTACCGTCTACCCCTGAATGCCCGCTCGACAGCACTGGGTCTGTTATTACCTGGTGACCTATATTCCTATCGAGTAGTCCTCCCCAGCGATCGACAGTCCTCCTTCCCCTCGTGTCGGACTGCGTGCCTGGATTCCGGCCTGTAATAGTCGTGACAACACGTTACGCATCCGAGTCGAGCATAGCAGCGCTTGGACCTGGTGCCGCTGCCGCTGCCCTTGTCATCCTTCTCAGCCCTGCACACCAATCCGGCGACGAACCCCGCCGCACTGCAAAACTTCGAGCCTCTCCGCTGTCAGCCGCACTTATAATCCAGCTTCGACTGCAACTCCCATCGCCACGCGACGTGCGCGACTCCAGAACAGCAGCTGCGTGAAAGCGCTATAACCCGTGCCATTTGCCTGCTTGCGCTCCCATCGGATCGCCCGACCTCGGCTCTCCCTCCGGTTGTGCTCTCGACACCGCGCGACACCAACCACCAGCACTAGCTATCTGGCCATCCATACACAACCATGTCGTACTACCCGGGACAGCAATACCACAATGGCCAGCAGCAGAACTACGGCCCGCCGCCTCCACAGCAGGGTTACGGCCCGCCCCAGGGATACCCGCAGCAGAACTATGGCGCGCCGTGAGTTGCCATCTTGATAGAGGATCCTTGGAGCGACATGCTGACGGATAACCACAGTCCTCCACAGCAGTACGGATACCAGCCTCCGCCCTCGCCCCAACCGCCCTATAACCCCGGCTATGGCCAGACGCCGCCTCCAAATCAGTACGGATACCAACAGGTACGTGTGAAGTCCCCGCCATGAACACCTTCTGGTTTGGGAAGCATGCGGCGAAACCATGAGGCACTGTGGAATTG
Organism: Pseudomonodictys pantanalensis; assembly: GCA_019022785.1. Taxonomy (NCBI): domain Eukaryota; kingdom Fungi; phylum Ascomycota; class Dothideomycetes; order Pleosporales; family Parabambusicolaceae; genus Pseudomonodictys; species Pseudomonodictys pantanalensis. The sequence goes on along the minus strand of JAFHBV010000031.1, from coordinate 59,169 downwards.
ACGCGCGAATATAGAGCCCTCCTCCCCAGCAATACGGCTATGGAGCACCACCGCCGAACCAAGGACCTCCTCAGCAACCTCCGCAGCAGTATTCTCGGCCCGGTATGATGATCTCCAAGACGCTAGAGTCCTCGTGCTGACGAACGCAGGTATGATGCCCACAGCGACCAGCAACCAGTGGACACATGGGAACCACAGCGGGCCACCTCCACCGCCCACAGCGCCCCAAAATTTCGGGCACGGCGCGCCCAATGGGTATTCCTTCCAGTACTCGGCCTGCAATGGCCGACGAAAGGCGCTGCTGATCGGAATCAACTACTTCGGACAGAGGGGCCAGTTGAGGGGGTGCATCAACGATGTCAAGAACATGAGCACGTATCTGAACAGTCACTTTGGGTACAAGAGGGAGGACATGGTGCTCTTGACGGACGACCAGCACAACCCGATGAGTCAGCCGACCAAGGCCAACATTCTGCGGGCGATGCACTGGCTGGTGAAGGACGCGCGACCGAACGACTCGCTGTTCTTCCACTACTCAGGTACGACATAGCCATCTCCAACGACCAGGTTGGAACAGGGACTAATGGAAACAGGACACGGCGGCCAAACCAAAGACCTCGACGGCGACGAAGACGACGGCTACGACGAAGTCATCTACCCCGTCGACTTCCGCACCGCAGGCCACATCGTCGACGATGAAATGCATCGCATCCTCGTCTCGCCTCTCCAACCGGGCGTCCGTCTCACAGCCATCTTCGACTCGTGCCACTCGGGATCCGCACTCGACCTGCCATACATCTACTCCACGCAAGGTGTGCTCAAGGAGCCCAACCTCGCCAAGGAAGCTGGTCAAGGCTTGTTGGGCATTGTGTCTAGCTATGCTCGCAAGGATATCGGCGGCATGATCTCGAGCGCGAGCGGCTTGTTCAAGAAGGTTACCCAGGGCGATGATGTGTATAAGAAGAATCTGCGGACGAAGACGAGTCCCGCCGATGTGATTATGTGGAGTGGGTCCAAGGATACGCAGACTTCGTAAGTTCAAGTACAGTAGAAGAGAGACGAGATATGGGGCTAACAAAACGACAGTGCTGATGCATCCATCGGAGGTGAGGCCACTGGCGCCATGTCGTACGCCTTCATCGCCTCGCTCAAGAAGAATCCCAACCAGAGCTATGTCCAGTTGCTGAACAGCATCCGAGATGAGCTGGAGGGCAAGTACAGCCAGAAGCCACAGCTGAGCAGCAGCCACCCTCTGAGTAAGCCTCCCTTCCTCCCCACTTCTACCATCCACTTACTAACCCTGTATCAGATGTCGACCTCCTCTATGTCATGTAAGCACATACACACATAGAACCATGTTGGATATAACGGCCGTTCTTTGACTCGTTGATTTGATACCACACACGTACGCGCGCATTCCTGGGTTGGTTGATTGGGATGTAATAGGGTCGGATTCTGGATATACATCGACCTATGCTAAAAGATTGGGAATGGGTTGGGATGAGCTATGACGGCCGTTGATGAGTGTGAATTGGGATGGATTGTATCAACTTCTTGTGTAAATACTTGAGCGGCGGCTTGGCTTGCCTTGGGTGGCGGTTTGACTTCTCGCTCGCTTTGGGAGGCAGATTGGATACCAAGGAAATTGATTGACTTGTTATGAATGTTTTGTGCCTTGGCGGTTGTTCGGCTGATCGAGGGGTGATCTACACTGTTCATGGTTCTATCGGACCAATATTCCTGGTTGAATCCACGCCCGAAGGGATCGACGTGATAGTAGGACCGATAAAGCGTAGAGATCTATTACCCAAGGCTTGTGTCTCGGCGGTGTCAAAGTCCATAACAGAAACAATCAAGAAACACCAATCAGCACAGACCTCCTAGCTTCAAATGATCGACCCCGGGATCTTCACTCTCAATTGCGAAGTCAGCAGGTCGCTTGCTGATGTCCTTGACTGTGCCTTTCAAACATTTCCGATGCGCCATTAAAATCTTCAATCCGCCGAGCTTTTGAAGCTGCACGCTAGCTATCACTCTACCATTCCCATTCCTCGTCCGACATCCCCCCGACCACCATCAATTCGCGCAGCCAAGTCAAAACGCGCCGGAACCCCGCGGAATCACACAAGAAAACATCGCGCACCTCATAAAGCGCATCACTAAGCGCGATCCCCTCCTGCGATGGTGGGGTACGAGTAAACATCCCTTGCATATTCTCCAACCTTACCTCGGACGAGACGTCAAGCTCACCGCGAGCTCCCCCCGCTCCACGATGCCTTACCTCGACCTGCGCGAGCTCCTCCCCTTCGAGCCCTCGCCCGACAACGCAGCCGAAACGATAATAAACGGGGTCCACTTCAACCTCACGGCCCTAAACCACTTCAACTACACGCTCTACAGCAACAACACCCTCTCCAACAACTCAAAATGCTACCTCATCTTCGACGCCTTCAAGCCGTCCATGCTGTCCAACGGGACCTGGATAAACGCCACCACATGCTACATACCGTACTACTCCATTTCGACCCGGGGCTCGGCCAGCATTGCCTTCGGAGTGTTGTTTGGCATCAGTATAATGTTCACGCTCATGAATCTCAGAAAGCATGGACGGTTGTGGCTAAGGGAGGATAAGAGGTTTAGAGTCGTGGGGAGACGGTGGCAGTGGTACTGGATGTTGTTCGTCGCAGCTTGCGGCATGATAAGTACGCTTACGGGAGTGGATGTGGATCGGTATTATCTGCAGCAGATGCCTATTATACTGCAGGGGTTCTTTTTTGTGCTCATGGTGCCCGGGGTGTTGGCGTGTGTTTGGGAAGGGGTGAGGCATTGGTAAGATACTCCCTCTTTTCTCCCCCCGTGCTTGGATGGCAGCTTGGGGTTGCCAAGTTGGAGGTACCCATATGGAGGTGCTTAGAGGGCGTCTAGACTGACATGCATAGGGGCTCATGGCAGGAGAGACAAATTGTTGATTCCGACCCCTACGGCCTCCCGCAGACCGACCGCCGCTCAAAAGTCGAGTTCTGGCTCCCGCTGGTGTTTTACCTCTTCACCTGGCTGAACTTCTTCATGGTGATCCCGCGGTCGTGGACGCCGATTCAGAGGCAGAATACACCCGAGCAGAAGAACGATATTGCGCGGCCGGCGGCAACGAATATGCGAGGCAAAGCGGGCGCGATCTTCGCGGCTTGTGCGTGGGTGGTGATTTGCGTGTCGCTTGTGCACTCGGTGCGGGTTTACAAACCGCATAGGTCGAGCTTCTTGCCGAATCTTGGGGCGGTGCCCATCAAGTTGCTGCTTGTCATTGCGCTGCTTGCTGTGCGTGTAGGCTATGGCATTGCGTCGGCTTGGATATGGGATCTTTCTATCCTACAAGACGATGTGCATATTGCCTGGCCTTTTGGACTGGGATACGGGCCTATTGTGCTGATTTTGCTTGTGTTTGAGGTGTGGGGGTTTGTTGATGAGAATGAGGACAGGATGTTGATTCAGCAAAGGATTGCAAGGGGGAGGGCGCACGATGCGGAACTCAACATTGTCAAGAAGCCAAATTGGTGGTCGAGAAACTTTGCGGATCGGTATGCGACGGATGATGACCGGTTGAGGAAGATGGCTGGGGACGGCATTGCGGGGAGGAAGGCGAAGAGGGAGAGGCAGGCTGCGGGTACTGGGAGGGGGGAGGTGGTGGAGATGGGGGATATGAGTGTGAGGAATAGGAGTAGGAGTAGGCCGCCCGAGGATCCATTCAGGGATGCGAGTCCTCAGGGAGGAAGAGGGACAGCGGCCAACACAGGGGCGGGAGTAGGCGTTGGAGAGGGTATGGCGAGAACGGAGCCCCGGAGGGGGAATAGCGATGCTATGAGCACGTTGACGGGGAATACGTTGGCGACGCAGAGCAGTGGGAATACCAATGTGGAGGCGGCGCCGCAGCAGAGGATTAGGAGTATGTTGGATGTTTGAGGCATGGGAAGACTTGTTGTCATAGAAGAACCCCTCTGGATAAGAGTGTTAGATACGATGGAGGATCAGGGTGCCACGAAGCGTCCCTGATACGATCTGTATTGCTATTCCCACCCCCGTAGCAGCGTTTTGAACGCATCTTGAATTCGCTTCTTGAATTCGCTCGGTCGACGTCTTCCTCCGATGTCCATCCAGCGCGTTGGGCTGGATGGCGGCCAATTCGCCGGCTAAGCGATTGGGCAACTGCCAATAACTGGAGATTGATGATGTCAAGTGGGAAGGTATCACGACGCGTCGCTCACGTTACAACTAGAGTACTAGGCACGTAGTGCAAGGCCACAGCAGCAAAGATTCAGCCCGACATGTGAGGGACCACCAGCGACGGTCCAGTGATCGCGATGGCAGCTTCCGAGTGCAGCATGCGCATCTATCGGTTTTCGCAGGCGGCCAATCAGACGCGGCTGCTGATTACATAGGGAAGATCTCCAGGCGGGCATGAGCAAGCTCTCCACCTCATACCACAACTATCGACCCGTGACTGATAGCTTCCTCACCTCCCCACAAACAGACTACACGTCCCCTGACCTTCAGCCTCTGCAGCTACTCTCACATCAAATACACCCGCCCAGGCAATCCAATTCCTGTCTCCATCGCTATCCGCACACACTTTCCCCACCGAGCAATCACACCCCGCATCGCATCCGCCGCGATGGTGGACCCATCCCCCACGGCGGACAGCACTGGCAACATCGCCATCAAGAAACCCGACAATATCTCCACTCCCCTGCATCCAATCGCCAACGCGTCCTCGCCGCGAAGCCCGCCTGCTGCCCTGAAGATGTCGAGCTCCCCGCACTCAGGCCACCGCTCCAGCTTCGCGGAGAACATACGCGGCATGCCCGTGTCGCCGCGTGCTTCACGACAGCCCTCCTTGAGTCAACAGGCCCTGCAAGATCTATTGAACAACCCGCCGACGAAAGGCGGGGATGCAAAGTTCCAAGGGCGGGATTGGCGGACGGTCAAGGTGGGCGAGATTGTCGAGGAGGGGCAGGTGCGGTTTGTGCAGTATGATACCAGTGTAGAAGAAGCTACGAATGTGGGTGCCATCCAAGAAGAAGTTTATTTGAAGGAGACATGTTGATTGTGTACAGCTACTCGTGCAATCCGGCGCCCCGAACGTCGTCCTCCTGCGCGAATCTGAGACCTCGCGGACCGCCACAGGTACCTTCGACTACAGCGATCTAAACGCCTACTTGCTGCTCGTGGTCGGCCTCGCACATCCTGACCAAGAAGACATAGCATCCTTCGACGAGCTCGCGAAGAAGGGAAGAGAAGGAAAGCCCATCCCGCTGAAAGATGTAAAAGACATCGGCAAGAAGGAGCCTCTGATAACGGTGCCCGCCTCGGCAGACCTATCCAAGATCATGGAGATCTTTGGCGGTGGTGTGCATCGCGTACTGGTCGTTGAAGAGGGGGCAAGCGGGGACGAGGCGCCAGTGATTGGTATCTTGACGCAGTTGAGGCTGGTGCAGTTCTTTTGGGAGAATCGGCAGAGCTTTCCGGTCGTGGATGAGCTGTATCCGCTGTTAATTAAGGACTTAAACATTGGGAGTCATTCAGTCTTTGCTATCAAGTAAGTCGGCTTCAGGCTACTAAACGAATGAGATCTGACAGCTGGTAGCGGCGACAAACCCTTAGCATCCGCTCTCGAGCTCATGAACAACGAAGGTGTAACCTCCCTTCCTGTTCTCGACGCTCAGAACAATGTCATCGGCAACATCTCACATGTCGACGTCCGAGTAAGTCCCTTGACACACCAACTTTCGACTAGCACAGCTAACATGTTATAGCTCCTCACCAAATCTACATCGATCCCCCTTCTCCGCTCCTCCTGCATCCACTTCATATCCGTCATCCTCAGCGAGCGCGGCGTAACCGACGGCAAAGACTCCTTCCCCGTTTTCCACGTCAACCCCTTCTCCACCCTTGCCCACACTGTCGCAAAACTAGTGGCAACTCGCTCCCACCGCATGTGGGTCGTTGACACGCCATCACCTGCTTCCTCCGGGCCTCCCACCCCAGCCATGACACCAGCATCCGTATTCGTTCCCCCATCGCCAGTCACACCACTCCCCGCTGCCGGACCTACGCCGGTCGCTTCAACCACGCCGGCACACCTGGCGGGCGCAGCGGCACCGGCCATCTCAGCGTCTGCCATCACTGGAGCAACGCTGTCTGGTAGACTGAGCGGCGTGATCAGCCTTACAGACATCCTCAACCTCTTCGCCAAAGCCAGCGGTCTGCATCCCCACGATCCCGATGAAGCGCGTCGAGCAAGACGGCGAAGTAGTAGTTCGAGTATGCGGCGCAGCGTGGATAGTAGTCGGAGCGAGAGCATGAGTCGGAGTTTTCATCGACGAAGTAGTGTTAGTGAGAGGGATCCGAGGGGGCTGGGCATTGTGAGGGGCAGGGCGGGGGGCTCGTAGGATGGGTCTGGGGAGGGTGATGGGGCCGGGAAGGAGACGGCGGCACAAAGGCCATTGTCAAGAGAGGAGACTTGGGTCGATAAGGGGAATGTGCAAGCCTCTGGCGTAGACGGATGGTGTGTGGCCGGACGAGCTAGGCGAGCCTGTGAAGCCGGCCCTGATACGTCAACTGAGGAGGCGGGGTAGGGAGACGGGAAGTACGAATTCGAATCAGTATTGATTTGTTGGGAAAGGTGATGGCTGCGGCGTTTTTGGCAAGGGTTGGTGCTCTGCAAGAGGATCGCTTGTCAACTTGGCGTTTTTATGCTGGCTATTGATGGGCGATGATGATTGTTGAGCCGAAGATCAGATATTGCGTAGGGACTTGAGAACCTTCTTTATACAGAGCATGGAATGGAGGATTTGATGCCTTCATTTGCTTCTGCGTGTCGAGTGAGGAGATGTTGTAGAAAGTCTGCTGAAAGAACAGCTGGAAGTTGAGAACCGGTAAGATTGAGTGAGGCGGTATACCGCTTACAGAGTCGTATGTACAGACTGGAGAGCCTCCCACCTATTAGGATTGGATTGGGTTTACGTCCTAGAGATCAGGCCACCTTGAGCTGCGTCTCTTCACTCTAGCTACCTCCCCGGGAGGGGGGGGGGCTGTAGGGACGAACCAAGCATCTGATGAAAGGCGGCATTTCTCGCGTCAGCGGCCCTTGAAGGGCAATCTCGCTGCGAATCTCTACCGTTTGAGAAAGCGCGGCACTATCTATCAGGCGGTTCCAAGAAGCTCTGGGTAGAAATGAACAGAAGCGCGTACATCTTCATTCGTCCACAGAACCCCACTCCCAACGTCCCGCTTCTCATCTCCTCATCATACAATCACACTCCACATCATCATACTGCATATCCCGATCCCAGTCCTCCAGCTTAGTATACGGACTCCTCATCCAAGACCCCAACTCATGCAAAAACAACCTCGCATTCTCCCTCCCCAGAAACTCCTCCAGCAGCCCCTCAGCTTGTCCTCGGCTCCCCCTGGTATCCACCATCCTCAAGATACCCAAAACATACGCCATCAGGAATTCCGCATTGCTGCTCGTCGTTGCGCCCTCAGACGGACCGCTCTCTGGATCGGTGTGCAGAAACGTGAAGGCCCGGAGCTCGCGGCGTATCCATGTCCGCGCTTTGGACTGGAGCTCGAAGGATTTGGCGATCATCGAGGGGGTTTTGTCGTGGTAGCCGGAGTAGGGGTTGCTGCCGATGTGTGCGGAGTAAAGGCTGTGGCGGTAGATGTGGCAGCGGTGGAGGATGGCGGGGTCGGGTTTTGGTGGGTCGTTGTAGCGTCGGTTTCGGTAGGGTCTCCGTGGGCGACCGCGGGAAACCCAGGATGGCGTTTGAGCTGCTAAAGGCTGGTGTTGGTGGGTGCGGCGCACGGCATAGCTTTTGTAGTCTGTGGACGAGCGATAATCGTATTGGACTGAGGTGACTTCTGCTTTACCTGGATGGGTTGTTAGTCAAAATGCCTTCCCTAAAGAGGTTCCTCTCCTAAGGGGGTTTTGCAAATATTACTCACATAGTGGACATGTAGAGCGCTGTTGCAGCCAGCTCACGAGGCAGATGAAGTCGAAGTTGTGGTGGTTGCATGGCGCTGTGACCGCTCTCTCGGTGATGGGGGAGAGGCAGATAACGCAGTCATCTTGGGGCTCATTCTTGCTCGATTCTCCTGTCGCTGACATGCGCCGATGGGTGAAGAGTGGAGGACATCGAGCCTCGGCCTGAGCATGTTCGGAGGAGATGCGGCGAACGGTGCACGGACCCATCCAGCCTTGCGACTTCTGGGACCATGGTTCTTTCCTCGTCGAACCCTCCGCAGCAAAAAGTCTTAGGTTGTTGACTTTGCCATTCACTCCTTCCCTTGATGTTTCACAGGTGGCAAGATATTTGAACACAACACTTGGCGCCTCCGCGCATGCTCTCCGCCGCCGCAAAACGCCTGTCCCCAATCCCCATTCGCTCTCTACCAACCATGCTCGCGACGTCGACACGGCCTGCGCCTGTTGCAGGTCTGAATGGAAAGCCTGCATATCATACCGTCACGGCGCTCAAGAGGTGGTCGTGTGATGATAAGGATCTGCCTGCCGCTGCGGACGTCAAAGCTATCCACGTCTATGACTTTGACAATACCCGTATGTTCGCGCCATCCATTGATTCTACAGTTTCTGACAAAGCTCCCAGTATTCGCGAGTCCTCTTCCCAACAAGCAGATATGGAATGGTCCCACGGTCGGTCAACTCGCGTCCCCGGATGTCTTCGTAAACGGCGGCTGGTGGCACGACTCGAGCATCCTCGCATCGACCGGCGAGGGGGTGGACAAGGAGGAGCCTCGGGCGTGGAAGGGGTGGTGGAATGAGAGCATCGTCACTCTGGTGGAGCTTTCTATGCAGCAAAAGGACGCGCTCAATGTGCTGCTCACCGGTCGGTCTGAGCACGGCTTCTCCGACCTCATCAAGCGCATAGTCAAGAGCAAGAAGTTGGACTTTGACATGGTGTGCCTGAAGCCGAGCGTCGGGCCTATGGGACAGAAGTTCAGATCGACTATGGAGTTCAAGCAGGAGCTGCTCAAGGAGATTGTGTATACCTATAGGGATGCGGATGAGATTCGCATATACGAGGATCGGGTCAAGCAGTATGTTGTGTTAGAAGCTGGCATAGGAAGGCTACTGACAGAAACAGCACCAAGGGCTTCCGCGACTTCTTCTTCCAGTTCAACAAGGACTTGATGGCCGGTCAGATACAACCCTCGCGCAAACCCATTACAGCCGATGTCATCCAGGTCGCCGAGAACGCTACGCAACTCGATCCGGTTGCGGAGATCGCCGAGATACAACGGCTCATCAACTCCCACAATACGCAAGTCAAGGCAGGTACGGCATCACCAGGCACGCCGCCGTACCAGATCAAGAAGACGGTCTTCTATACCGGTTACATGATACCAAGCGCGACGACTGAGAAACTGGTGTCTCTGGTGAAGGTGCCTCAGGGTACCACGGATGGCGATATCCGATACCTCGCAAACAGCATCCTCATAACACCGAAACCGTGTCCGAAGAGCATACTGGACAAGGTTGGTGGCATAGGGGCCAAGATGGCCTGGAAGGTTACTGGTGTCTCGTGCTTTGAGAACAAGCTGTGGGCTGCACGGGTCGAACCGGTACCCAAGTCAGCGAAGTATTACTCGGAGAATCCTACCCCCACGATTGTCCTAGCCATTCGTAAGGGTGGACGACCAGCAGATGCGGCGCGCATCCAGAACTGGCATCCGGTGTCAGAGGAAGACTCGCATATCTTCGAGAGCACAGTCGGCGAGAAAGTTGTCCTACGAATCGAAGAAGAACAACCACACGAGAGCGAGTGGGAAAGCTACTTCCCCTATAAGCAACAACACAACAAGCGCGCGCGTTCCGAAGAAGCTGACAATGGCTACCACAAAGAATCACGCTCATACCACCCACGAGGAGCAGATGATAGGCGACCAAACGGCTACCGGGGAGGCTATCAGAATCGCGGCGGCCGTGGCGGACGCGGGAACCAGTATGGCCCACGAGGCGGCAGAGGTGGTGGAGGATATCGAGGAGACCGGGGCGGCGGAGGTCACCGAGGGCGCGGGCGCGGGGGCCAGTCGCAGTACAAGAGTCTGGATGACGTTGACGGACCCAGGACTTATGGTGGGTCGAGCAATGATGATCCGGGAAGCTACTATTGAGGACCTTCCTGTTGTGTGTTTACATACGGTATGAGGCGTATATGGCGCTCACTGGTGTGGGTGGACTACTTGCGTACAGTCAGATACGTTTTCGGGGTTCAGCGAGGGTTGCTGAGTTTACGTGGGCGAAGGTAATTTGTATGATAGGGAAGATGCATATGCGAGGGAGTAATAGATACCCAAATCCGAGATTCTTGACATCGAGAATGCAGTCTCGGAATGACCGTAGCAACTCGTCTATCATCATTCACCTTCCCAAGGTGTATTTGAAGCCTCATTTGCCTCGCCCTACTGTACCCAAAACCCCACCATCCCAACTTGGACAAGCTCCCGAAGCGATTGCCGCAGGGTCCCACGTGCATGCACCATACGCCATCCCAGCCTCGGCGTCTGACTGGATCGCAAGCCTCATCCAGGCACCGATCCTCATTCCCAAGGTCATGTTTCACGCCTCGATGCGCTGCCCTCGCTGCGTGACCATCGCCAGCGCGTTGCCTGGTACTGCGCCATGAGTGGCTATGCGCTTTGTCCCTTTCATATCTGGCTATATCTACCCGGCGGATAGCCCAACGGTACCTCGCATCGCGCTCGGAAGCTAGCTTGCTGTCGCCTTTGGAACTGCCTGTTTGAGGTGAAGTACCGACGTGTGTAACGACGTGAAAGAAACAGACAGCGAATCAGAAGAAAAAGAAGGGTACGTGTCTAGGGAGGACGACAAAGGGTGGATAAGAGTTGCTAAGACCGCAAAGGATCGCCCCCGCAAAGCTTGAGGCAAAGTCCGTGATCGACAAGAGTGCCGTACCGCTGGCAAATAGACCTTCCACCACAGGCCTAGCATCCTCGTTACTCCCTTGGGCAAATCTACCGAGATACTGTACGTACGCGCGCCGTGCGCGGTGTCGGAGGGTACTACACGCCTACTGGATATGGCTATCCTGGACTACATTGTCGCGGGTATAAGAGATGGAGTCGCCAACCCCCCTACCCCTCCGCCGGTCGTCGATTCCCTGCCCTCGATACCAGATACAATGGCTTCTTCAATGCCCTCGCTGCGGACGATAAGTAAGGTTGCGCTGGGCGGAGCGCAGGTCTTGCTCGGAGGTGGACAAAGAGTACTTGGTGGCACGCCGGTGACTTGCGCGAATCCACAGTTGAGCTGTCATAATACGACGATGGTGACGGATCTGTGTTGTTTCAATGCGCCTGGAGGGCAACTGCTGCAGACGCAGTTTTGGGACACGGATCCGGCGACGGGACCTGAGGATAGCTGGACCATCCATGGGTTGTGGTATGTGCCAAAACCCTTTCGTTCATTCAAGAGCTCTACTGACATATACTGTATAGGCCCGACCGCTGCGACGGCACCTACGACGCAAACTGCGACTCGACGCGCGCCTACACAAACATCTCCGCCATCATCCAGAGCTTCGGTAAAACAGAGCTGCTGGATTACATGAACACGTACTGGAAGGACTACCAGGGCAACGACGAGACATTCTGGAGCCACGAGTGGAGTAAGCACGGCACGTGTATTAGTACGCTGGAGCCGGAGTGCTATACGGAGCATAAGGCGACCGAGGAGGTTGTGGATTTCTTCCAGAAGACGGTGGATTTGTTTAAGACGTTGCCGAGCTATGAGGTATGTTCCAACTAACAGAAGTGGGGGAAGAAAGGAGAAATGGTTGATGGAGTGCTGACATCAAATAGTGGCTCTCAGCAGCAGGCATAACCCCCTCCACATCTGCAACCTACACTACTTCTGCCATCCAAGCCGCGCTGGCTGCCAAACGCCCTGGCGTCACTGTAACACTGGGCTGCAAGTCCGGCGCCCTCAACGAGATCTGGTACCACTACGACGTCCGCGGTAGCGTGCAAACGGGTGAATTCGTCCCCACCGACCCGGATGGCACGAAGTCGACCTGCCCGGCTACTGGCATTAAATACCTACCCAAGAACGGTGGCGGAGGAACTCCCACATCTGTGCCGACGACGACCGGTGGCTCAGCGCCTACGGGAACAAGCACACCAGGTACGCCTTTCAGTGGCAAGGGGTATCTCAATGTGAATGTCAGTGGGAAGAAGACGGGGTGTATTATTAGTGCGGGTACGTGGTACACGAGTGGGACGTGTGCGACGTTTACCGCGACGTCTGCGGGTGATGGGTTTACGCTGAGCAGTTCGAAGGGCAAGTGTGGTGTTGTGAGTGGTGTATTTACGTGCGGAAGTAGTGTGAGCACGGCGACTGGTTTTACGAGCGCAGATGGCAAGTTGGCGGCTGGAAGTAATGCTGCTTGGAGTGCAGATAAGGTCGCGAGTGGGAGTACGCAGGAGAAGGTTTATGCAGGGAGTGATCATGCTACAGGCGTGGAGATTGTGTGGCAGGGCGTGTAGAGGTTGGTACAACATTAGCATAGTAGCGTATCGGATTCTTTGCATTTGCACGGATGTACCAAGATAAGGGGGAGATGGGGTATATAAACCCCTCTCTCCTTGTCTTGCTTGCTCTCTTCTTTTCTTCACACTTGTGCTTGACCCCTGAAAAGTTCCAACCCAATGGGACTTGCTTCCAAAATGAGGGGCAAACAGCTCGATGTGTCAGAGTTGCGTTCCTGTCCTCGCTAACCTAGTCAGTCTTTGATTGGAGAAAATTCACAGGAAGAGATTATGGGAATCAGAACCCTACGGTTTCGACCTATGCTAGCCGCTGTCGATCGCCCCGCCGTCTGGAAATTACGTACTCGGGTCGTGTTTTCTGGTTTATAGCCTTCTGCAAGCGGATAAATTATACGAGATAACAGGGCGAGAGTGTAGACACTTGTAGTTCGTCGAATCCTTCGTTGCTTGTAGCAGAAGCTATTGACTGAAAATCGCAACAGGCAACCGGAGTATAACCGAGCGGGTGTGACGTGCTAGAAGCTCAGCGTGCCGACATGAAACTCCACAACATTCATGATGTGTGTGTGGTCGTCCACTTCCTTGCTAACGACTGCAGACTGAGGAAGAGTAACAAAGTAACAATGCATGATAAGACTGCCTTATCACACAATATGCGGGTGAGGTAGAATGGCGAGGCCCTGATTGACATCAAATCCGCAACATTCAATCCATGATCATTTCCGGGAGCGCTCTGCCAGCAGCAGAACATCTCGAGAAGCTCTTGTTGGCCTTTAGTGACGCTGAATCCACAGGAATACCAGCGTTCTGTTTGGGCAAATATCGATCGCCGGTCCCTTCATTAGCCCGCGCTCATAGTATTCACCTACAAGGACCGTCTTGGTAATGATAGCTTTAAGTGACCGGTTGTCCATGTAGAGTAGACAATCGAAGTGCACTTCTGACCAGCTCCAGATTTTCAAAAAGACGACCTCAGAAGTGGCGACCCTCTGCTGTTCGATAGGAGTTCAACCTGATAAAGAGATAAAAATCAAATTAGAATTTACGCCAGAAGGCAAACCCGAAGTCATTAAAAATAGAAAGGAAAGCGATGAATGTTCCTATGGGTTGCGACCTCTCTTCCGCGGCCGCTTGCAACCGACGTTAGCCTTTTTCGGCAATCACGTACCTGCAGATGACCACCACCAAACCTCATTGACGCACCACAGCTCAACTCAACCCAGCCTTGTGTGACAATTTCACAACCTTCTTTTTGCATAGAGAACACGGAAAGATGGTAGAAGGCGCACCTGCACACGGAGCGGTGGCTCATCTGCTACCACAAACGTACAAACGGTTGGTCTCGGAATGGCTGGAGGAGGATACGCCTAGCTTTGACTATGGAGGTTTCGTAGTAGGAGAAGAGATGTCGGAAGCAAAGCTGCTTGGGAAGAGTGAGGTGAGTACCGAGCCATGCCCTGAAAAAATTGGGCTGATGAAGGACTAGGGTATCGTTGCTGGCGTCCCATTCTTCGATGAAGTCTTCCGGCAGCTGGACTGCACGTAAGTTAACAGCCTTGGGCTACGTGGATTGAATAGAGAAGCTGACAAGGTTAGAGTTGAATGGCATGTGAAGGAAGGCGAGCATTTCAGCCCGATTAAGCATTGTGCTACCGTTCGAGGACCCGTACGGAAGCTTCTCCTCGGCGAGCGCGTTGCCCTCAACACTTTGGCACGATGTTCTGGTATAGCGACGAAGTCACATCGCCTGATTACCCTACTCCGGAAAGCTGGATATCCAAATATTCTCGCGGGTACCCGCAAAACCACGCCAGGCTTCCGAATCGTCGAAAAATACGGCATGCTGGTCGGTGGCGTGGATCCTCACCGCGTCGACCTCTCAACAATGACTATGCTCAAAGACAATCACATTGTCGCCGCTGGCAGTATCACAAACGCCGTACGAGCTGCCAAGTCCGCTGGGGGCTTCGCGATTAAAGTTGAAGTTGAGTGCCAAAGCTTCGAAGAGGCCGATGAAGCCATCGCCGCAGGCGCGGATATCGTCATGCTGGACAACTTCACCCCAGACGGCGTCAAGGTGGCTGCTGCACAGCTGAAGGACAAATGGGGGCGAGCGACCGGAGACCGAAAGGCTTTCCTGGTGGAAGTCAGTGGAGGACTGACTGAAGAGAATGTAGAGCCGTATGTTTGCGCCGATGTGGACATTCTGAGTACCAGCAGCATTCATCAAGGGGTCAAGCATGTCGACTTCTCGTTGAAAATTGTGCCAAAGGGAAAGAGCACAACGGAGTCGAGCAGTGAAAGCCTGGAAGTCTGATATAAGCCAGAATATGTACAGTAATGATGAAGCTACGGTGTCAAACGAAGTACTTGCAAAGAGACTGAATGCGTGCAGTACATCGGAGGAAGCAATGGATCGGAGCGGAACTCGTCCGCTTCTCCGTCGTTGCCAAGGCGCTAGGGTATTTACGGTAGGACCTTGACCAGCCATGACAGGGCTGAATACACCCAGCATCCTTCAACCTTCACGGCAACCTGTATGCTTTTTTTTTCATTCCCTTGCTTGCTCACCCCTTGGGATACTGATCACTGCCACTGCTTCACAACAGGTATTCCTGTCGACGATAATATACAGGAGGTCTGCGTCACAAGTCCTTGTTTCGTCCGCTGCCGTCATGGATCCCGAAACCTCGAAACCAATCAACCGGGTAGTGCTCGCCTGCGTGCAGTGCAGGGGCAGGCACGTCAAATGCGATGCCACCACACCGGTCTGCAATCGGTGCAAAAGAGATGGCAAAGAGTGCACATATCAGAAGTCCAGAAGAGGAGGTCTAGACAGAGCAGCTCTCGCACGTCGGCGCCTGATGCTTCAGCAACAAGCTGCACAACAAGCACAGGAACAACTAAGTTCTGGAACTGGCAGTTCCAGCTCTTCGTCAGATCCATCTCCACCCTCCATACATCAGGCCGACCCAGATGTCCTCTTCGAACACTATGCACCTGACCTGACCCTGTCCTCGGCGAACATCCTTCCAACGAACCTTGAGACCACACAAGTGGCCTTTCAAGCTAGCAAGGATCGACTCATTGAGATCTATTATGAGAACTTTTGGACCGGTCTTCCCTTTACTCTGCCCCTTCATTTTCTCAATCGTCGAAGACTAAAAGTCGACCACGGGATGGAGAATCTACTACTTGTCATCCAGTGGATTGGCTCTGTATACGCCCCGTGGACCCCATCAGAGCCGTTCTATGCCTCTGCATTTGAGGCTTTGAGATCCCTTACTCTACCCAAAACACCCTGGAGCGTCCAAGCACTGTTGCTCTTCAGTCTGGCGCAGGAAGCGTACGATCAGAGAGCAGAGTCTCGCTTGTCGGCAGACGCCGCCATCAAGCTTAGCCTGGGTCTGCAAATGCACACTGGGGAATTTGCACAAACATGGGGCGAAGGCGATCCGGTCCTGGAAGAGTCATGGCGACGAACCTATCATTTCCTCGCTCTAGCGGATCAGCATCTTGCTGTCGTCGTGAATCGACCGACTTTCGTCCTACGGGATGTTGCTAACACCGTGGGTCTACCATGTGATGACGACGTCTACGAATCAGGGGTAAAGTTGACCGTCTTTGACCCACCTCGTAGCCTTGATATCTAATCTATGCTAGAATATACCAACCCCGCTGACGTGGAAGGATTACAGCAACAGGGAGTTTCAAGATGTCGAGATCGTCTACTCGTCGCTAGTATACCTCTTTGATGTTACCAGCATTGTCACGTACAGTAAGTAATGCTCCGTGCAAAGACTAGAAGTTTTGGGACAGCACGAGGTCGCTTGTTGCTACTTAATTGCCGCTACTCTCCCACGAGCTGCGCAGTAATCGGGCTGATTTTCTCTAGTAATGCGTGAATTTACGAACACTGGGACATTCAGTGACGCTTTGATCGCCTCTGTCGATGCCAAGGTGGCGGTTTGGCAATCCATGCTTCCGGCCTGTAAGAAGGACCCATTAAGACCCGATGGGACCGTTGACGAGGTCATGTTTGTTGCACACATGATCGCCGCCATGTAAGCCTTAGCGCAGTGTCACCGAAGGCTATATGACTGATGATCACAGCGTCATCATGACATCTCATCGGCCATTCTCCTCGCTAATATACAGCGTCGAAGAGCTCTCAACATCTTCATTCGTATCACCAGTCCCATTCATCGAGCCATCAAAGCAGGGACGAGCCATGCACACAGCGCGAGCGCTGAAAGCAATTGACATCGAAACCAAATTGCTTTCCATACCATGCGCTGCCGAGCGACATAGTATCATGGGGATGTGTATGGTCGCCTCCTTATCCACAGCTCAGATAGCAGCTTGCAATATGCTGGACGACGACCACAGGCTCTCCATCGCTCGCGATCGTCTTCGCTTGAGCATGGGCTATCTGAACGCTGCTGGGACAGTGTGGCCACTTGCGAAAAAAATGGCGCAAGAAATCCGTTGGGTGGCTCGTCGCACACTGAAAGGGATGAAGTGTACGGTGGCCCAGCAAGCTGAACCGACCGCAGAAATCGACTTACCCAGAGATGAAGTAATCTTTCCGGTCGATCCTGCAGCTGATATCGATATTTATAGTTGTTTCAATCTTCCAATCGACACGGAAGCAGCCATGTCGAACTACACACCTTCATTCAGCCTCGCCAGTCTGGGTATCACCTAAAATCAAAGTCAGTCGGCGTGAGGAGGAGGCTGCTTCAAATCTTGAGCTCTTCGACGGGCATCTCTTCACGGGCCGAAAGGCACCGCCTTTGAAACGAAAAATGCGTCGTTGCTATAGTCCTGGTCTGGTGTTGTCGCTATGAAGCCGCCGATATCATAAGGGGAAGTTGTGATCGTCTTGGCTCTGCTTTGCACGAGCGTGCACATTCAAGTTGTGTAACCAAACGATCGGTAAGCCGGGATTCCCTCATCAAAAGGCAGGTCGTGCGGCCGGCTCGGAATCTGCACGAGATATGACACATATCCCAAGTTCCGAGAAGTCAGCACCAACGCACCTAGATGATCTGCTGAACGGCGACAAATAGATTCTTGCGATGACACTACAGCCACGCAATTGGGCGACCAAAACGCTCTATGTACATCAACATATAAATACGAACCCCATCTTTGAATCACTCCCATAAGCCCCCAACATTGGCGAAACACAATAATGTCTGGGCATCGTTATCTGGCGTTACACTTTGCCCAGCGGTGTGTTCTTACCATAGCTCGTAATCCGTGCTGCGAACGCGATTAGCCACCAACGTCATGCCGAAGTTGGGCTAGCTTCCCGTAAGTGATTGGTCCAGCCCCACGTTTGTGATCAGCATGTCCATCGCACGGAAAATGTTCTTAAGCAGGGTGCTCTCCGCGCTCGTGAGTCGCAGCCATTACAGAGACGTGGTCGTGACGATACACGCACTTCGCGGGCGCATAAAGACACTAGGGAAAAGTTTGGGTTCGTGGCATTCAGGACCGGCATCTTCTGCGAAGCGAACCGTATTTGCGCATCGAAAGAGCCGGGCTGATTGGAACCTTGGCGTTTGTCATCAACAGACAACTCTTTGGCCGAGATAGCCTCGCGCAAGATGAGCGATTCGGACAAGGACTTTGGAGCGACGAGGCCTGAGGATCCGACGAAGTCGCTAGACGACGAGATCGAGGGACAGCTGGAAGATGTGGATCCAATCGCGGAAGCAAAGCTTGTCAGGAGGCTCGATGCGTTCTTGATTCCAGTGGTTATGCTGCTGTATCTGCTCAGCTTTCTGGACAGGTAAGTGCCTCAAAATCTCCTACTACTGTATCGTCTCCGTATTCTTGTGAGGCTATTTTCGCTCGAAGCAGAGCAAAGCTTCCTCAAGGCCGCCACAGCCAACACCAAGCTTCCCGCCCTCCGCAGCCAAGCATCAACTATCTGACAGCATTGCAGAGTCAATATCGGCAATGCGCGCCTCTACAAACTCGAAGCGGACCTAGGACTCAACACAACCCAATGGCAGGTCGCCATCAGCATCCTTTTTGTGACCTACATCCTCTCTGAAGTACCGTCCAACCTCGTCCTCAAGAAACTCCGACCCTCCCGCTGGATCGCCTTCATCACCGTATCTTGGGGTATCATCGCGACTCTAACCGGCGTGGTTCAAAGCTATGGCGGCCTCATCGCGTGCCGACTAATGCTCGGAGCCGTTGAGGGTGGCCTATTCCCCGGCATGGCCATCTACCTTACCTTATTCTACACGAAACGAGAGCTTGCCTTGCGTATCGGCTACCTCTTCGTCTCCGCAGCCCTGGCAGGTGCATGCGGCGGCCTTCTGGCCTTCGCGATCGGACACATGGACGGCGTAGCCGGCCAGCACGGATGGCGCTGGATCCTTATCATCGAGGGCCTGCCCACATTCGTCCTCGGCATAGCGACATGGTGGATTCTCCCCGACAACCCGGAAACAGCGTACTTTCTCAATCCCGCGCAGAAGAAACTCGCCGCATCAAGATTGACGCGACAAACCGGTTACACCAAGAAAGCAGCAGAGTTTCATTGGGAAGATGTACGCAAATGCGTCAAAGACTGGAAGGTCTGGGCATTCTGCTTTGCGCAATTCGGCGTCGATACTATGCTTTACGGATACTCGACGTTCCTTCCTACTATCATTCGTGGTATTCAACCCAAAGCATCGAATGCACTGGTGCAGGTTTATACGATTCCTTGCTACGCCTTGGGCGCGATTACGTATCTCGTCGTGGCAAGGATCTCGGACCATCAGCAAAAGAGGGGGATGTATACTGTCATTTTCGGATGCGTTAGTATCGTCGGCTACGCGGTGTTGATGAGCAATGTCAGCCCTGGAGCGCACTACGTGGGATGCTTCCTCGTAGCTATGGGATTATACGTCAATGTTGGTTTGCCGCTTGCGTGGCTACCGACGAACAGTCCGCGATATGGGAAGAGGACGACTGCGACGGGGTTGCAGCTTACGATTGGGAATTGCTCGGGGATTATGAGCTCTTGGGTAAATCATCTCTCATTCACAAGACCCCTCCACCTGGGATACGTAGACCGAGACTGACAAGAGTAGTTGTATCCCGCCAAAGAAGGCCCACAGTTCGTCAAAGGCCACGCTGTCACTTTGTCTATGGTGGCGTTCGCGACTCTGGTGTATGCATTCATGTGGTGGTATTTCGCGATGATCAATGCACGGAGGGAGAAGGGGCTAGAGGATCACAAGATTGAAGGCTTGAATAATGAGGAGATTGCGGAGTTGGGTGATGATAGTCCGAGGTTCGTGTATACTATCTAAGAGGAGGCACTGGAGGGCAAGGAAGTGATGTACAGTCGGAATGGTCATCTATATCCCCGCATATTCCGCTGGAAATCAAACCGGCTCTTGACCTGAACTCGTGACGCTGCAATTGGAATTCACGCAGGCTCAAGTACCCGGCCATCTAGTGTTGCACCATGAGAATACAATGGCTCGTGTGGACGAAGTGCCCCGCACATAGGGCAATGCATCCACCACTGAGGACTCTCAGCTCCACACAACTCACAAAACCAAAGGTCACCTAACATCCGACTACAATCCCGGTCTGGCTTGAAGAGCTGATGATGATGATGATGATGATGATCTTCCTCTTGTGCCGACGTCAGGGGCCGAGGAGGGTATCCGGGAAATAGTCCGGGTGGTGCTAGATATGAAGGATCTGACCCATCGGATCGAATCATGCAGGACTTTAGCTCGTCGTTGTCAGCCGTGTGGCCGCAGAAACACGTATTGTCCATTGGGCTGCGTGCGTTGACTTGGTGGCACTCGGGGCGTCGCCACATATCATCCGAGATGGTGGGGCTTTTTGGAGATGTTTCCCTTTCTTTATTTTCGACTTTGGGTGACCCCGACTCAATCAGTGTCGAAGGTTGATTGGGCGTTGTTGCCTCGACCTTGCATTCAACGCTGTCTTGGGGTCCTTCTGCTGCCAAGACGGGGCGCTTGTTGGTATTCGTAAATTCTGTCGACAGAGCGTCTTTCATTGCACTCATACCGAACGACGAATTGTGTTGGACAGCGGGCCTCTCTTTCTTAGCAGTTAGCTGCGCGTCTTTCGGGCCGCGGCAAATGTACTCCGCACAGATCCCGTTAAGCAGTTCGGTAATAGCTGCCTGTTTCTCAGAAATGGAATCATGTATAGCACTCAATTGATTGAGGGCTCGTGATTGATTGCATTGGCGAACTGTCGCGTCTGGAAGTTGCGCGCGCTGGAATTCTTGGAGGATGGTCTGGCATTCTGCAGTGGATGCTTGCACTGATCTCCTGGTTCTGGTAAGCTACATGTCTATTTACTAGGTTGTATATATAGCTTACACTAGGTTCAGTGTAAGCAAGGAGTTGGCGCATTGCAACGGCTCAAGCATGGCGGGCTTGTTCCTTCTCAATAACTCATCCATCTTCTTCAATGACAGATCATCCGTCTGTGGCGCCCGTGGCACCCTGATCTCTGGAGACTCATCTCCTTCAAGGCTCTTCCTCTCGAAGTTTTCCGCATAATGCTGTTCGATCTGACTCCAAGCGCCCTGAAAAGCTCCAAGCTGAACTCTAATAAGAGCGTGATGAGTCGATGTTTGAATATCCTCTGCGAGATGTCTGAACGTGACGTAGATAAAATCCAGGAACGCTAGTGATTCGAGGTAGCGTTTCCTACCGCTCTCTGCACCCTGTAGCGCTCTGGACAATCTCTTAGCGATTTCTGCACACTTATTCATGTAGCCCATGTCATGGGTAGAAACGTCCATTTCAAATTGACCTGAAATGCAGTCTAGAGTGCCGGTGAGATCGGGGAGATTCGTCGATTTTGTGGGCATGCAGCTTCTAGGCAGCTAGGGATCGCCTCTCACAGAAGGGCAACATCGGCAAGGCTGAGAGCGCAGGTGCCAAGGGATAGAATAGCCCATGAGGATTATGTATCTTCAAGTGGTCAGGCGGCACCTTACCACGCAAGGACGACGCCGACAAAGCAAACGTTGCAAGAGTGCTGTTGGTGGTTGGTTCTGGTATGCCCAATCGCAGGGACGCAGAGATAGCACGCTGATAGGAGGACCTACTACCCAGGTCCTGGACGCAATGGGGTTTCCCCCGGAGGGGAGTAAACGCTGCAAGAAGGCAATAGTCACGAGGCTGAGGGTGGGTGCTTTTGGCGAAGTGGAGAACGGAGATACAGACAGTCGTACAAGTTTAGGAAACAGACCTCGAGAGGGCCAAATGCTCTTAAATACCCTCAGGTCGGCTAATCCCGACTCTTTTCGGACGGTCTCATAGCTGGCTTTCTCTTTCTTGAAAGACGGGTGCGTACATGGCCTGCAAGCAAGCCTTCATACAGGCCGTGGTGAATTCCAGAAAGGTCAAAGGAAGATGGAAACGGTTGCAGATTGGAAGTAAGCATGCTATATTGGCCCCAAGAAAAAATCAATGAAGGCTCAGAATAGGAGTGCGTAGGTCGTGTTGCCTGAAGAAAGATGAGCCGGACATCGCAACCACCAATTCGATCCCGAGATGCTGACACAAATGTTGAGAACCCACGTATTTGCTAACCAGGAAATCTATCTAGAATCTCGGTGACACAATCTGCCATGCCACTCAGGATTCCCAATTCCAATCGGTTCCCCAAACGGTGGATGGATCTGGAGTCTCGCCACTCTCGCTGTCGCAAGGTCTGTACATGTCGCCCACTGTCTGCAAGAGACCGTCGGTCTCGCTGCGACGCTCTCGCTTCTTCTGTAAGATTGATACTGTAGAAGAGTCGTTGGAAGTTGTCGGCAAGCTCCTGCACGGTTGCGGTGCCGAAAACGCCAATTCGGGGTGGCTTCTCCGGAAGTGTCGGCGTAGTGCGTCCGCGCGATGGAAGGCCTTATAGCAGACTTTACAATGCAGTATAGAATCGCTATAGCGAGTTGCGATGTGACGCAGGAGATTCCCTCGTGCCCAATCCCCCGCGAACTTAAACCTGCAAAGTCCGCAGGCGGTATCAAGAGAGACACCATCATCCCCGTCCGTTCCAAAACTCCCGACTCGATCGTGCTCAGTTGGGCCGCCGCTTGGAAGAATGCTGGTCAGAAAATCTTGACAGTCGGGCGACTGCACACTTCGCTTGCAGGATAGGAAGTCTTGACAATCAGGAGTCTTCCCAGATACCTCATAGCAAGGATAGTCTTGAGAGTTCGGGATATTGATGTTTCTTTTGTAGGGCATATCATCTTGGCAGTTGAGAGCTTGCATAGCGTCTTCTGCGCCGTGGAGGTCGTGCTCACGATATTGGTTGAAATCATAAGCCCATACTGAACCCGAATCCGTCGGACATGAATTTTCTGAGTCTTGGTTGGTGCCTTCATCCGGTGAATCAGAAGAGATAGCGTTTGGGTAGGCCGGGTAAGGGGGCCATGTAATAGGTTGCTGGCTATAGTCTGTATTACCGCTGGGAGGCTGGCCATAGTACGCCTGCAAAGATCCAGGTGACCTGTAATAATGAGGTGATTGTTTGGCGCCTGCGGAGCGCCCCAAAACAAAACTCGAGGCGGCAATGGCTACGGCACTCCCCACCCCGTGAAGGTCGAACAGAGGACGTGGTGGGTGAGCTGGAGGGGTTTGTTCACGCTCTTCAATGTCTTCGGCCTCCTCATCAACTAGTTCTCGGAGGGATCCCTCCATCCTCCCAAGGCTAGCTTCCATTCTTGCGAATGCCAACGCCAATGCTTCTGAAGAGGCAACGGATTTTTCTAATTGCCCACCAACTTCGTCGACCGCCGAACCAATATCCTTTAAGAGCCTTTCTTCCGCAAGACGATCGCGGCCCTGTTGGTCTGCTATGGCATCCGCACGGCTGAGAATCTTAGCGAGATCTGCTCGCTGCTGGACGATTAAGTCGTGCAAAGACTTCAACATGTCTTTTTGCCGGTCATCATGACTCCGTTTCCTGGTGTTATGGATGTTCAAGTTTTGGAAGTGCTGTTCAACAGAGTCTGAAAACTCCCTGGGTAAGAGTCCATCGAGAATGCTCTGGCACTTGTCGTTCAGCTCTAACATAGACTTCCTGGTCGCGGTTAACACTGTCCGCATATTTCTGAGTCTGTACCTACGCCAGCTCGAGAGACAGCAGCGAGCCAATCATCTTTAAGGGCTCCAAAATATCAGCCCTAGACTTCCGTACGACGTCGTCCATCTCTTTGAGCGCCCATTGTACTTTTCGTGGCGCCTGTGCCACGTTTGATCTTGACGAATCCGTAGCTAGACTGTTCTCATATTTATCCACATACGCTTTTTCGATCTTTTTCCACGGTATCTCAATGAGCTTGAGCTGATGCTCGATAGCATCACGATACGGCGAATCAGGCCGGTCTTTGATGTGCTTCTCCAAGTGTTCGAATGTGACATTTACCTGGCTCAGAAAAGCCACTGTTTCCGCGTAATGTTGTTTCGCGCCTTTTGCGTCTCGCAAGGCTTTTTGTATCTTGTTAGAAAGTTTGATAGCCTCGACGACGCAGCCGGCGGCCCAGCCGAACTCGACCATGGTGGCGCGGAAAGAAGAAAGCGAAACAATGCCCAAAGTAAATATATGCGGCCCGCATCAAAGCCTGCCAACTGGCAAAGTAAAGCTGCAGTGGTCGATCCGGTGACTTGACGTGGCCAGGCTGACCGCAGGCGCAGCTTCGCCTCACTTGCAAGCCACTGCAGGCTGCGCAGATGCGAAGCAATGCTGGAATCATCGAGCCTGGAAAGAAGGTTTGTAGGATGAATGGATCTGATCCAAAAAGCTTAGGGTGGTGATATGGTGCGGCTATGATAACACGTGCATGTTGCGATTCCCATCCACCATCCGATGCAGCCTACATTTGGTGAAACGGCTGTCAGGTTCGCCATCGCATATCCCGACGATCGCGATTTCTGTTACAGCGTGCCATCAAAAGAGAATTCCTAGCAGAGCAGACCGAGGATCATGAGCTGACGATGAGGCTAGCTGGTGTGTCCAGTCTGCAGGTCGCAGTCGCGTATCGCGTCGCCGGAGGCGAGTTCGGCTGCTGACCAAGCCTCCACCAACAGTCCGCGAGGGTCTCGGAAACGGGAACGTGGAGGCAGCATGGCGGGAAAAGAGCATCGGGACAGCGTAGCTAGACGGTATTCAGCTTGATTTTCCTCCATAAGAATTATCCTCACAGAGCATGCGCATCTCCCGACATCCCACACCTACTGTACCGTACTAATGAGGGCTTACGATAAGCCAGTAACCTCGCCCATTTTAAGCCTCTTGGTTTGAATTATAGAGGCCACAAGCCACAGAGTGAGATACACAAAGCCACGATCGCAGTGTCTGGGTATTGGGAGCGGCTTGCCATGCCACTGCGCCAGCCTGTGAAATACGAGTTCTCAGCTTACCAGATACAAAATCTCGTCGTCTCCTTACTTGCCTCCTTCGATTCCCACCCTACAGAAACATGGATCCCCTGACGATCACTAGCGCCGTTCTCACCGTGTCCACGCGGTGCTTAAGCAGTGCCAAAACCCTTTATGACCTGCGCGAGAAGTATCGAAACTCGTCCAAGACCATTGCAGCGATATGGACGGAATTGAACATTGTTGCCGCGACCCTCGTGCAAATACAAGGCATGTGCGACACGAGTACAGAGGCAATGAAGTCGGTGCAAGAGGGCGTTGAAGCGAGGAAAGTCTTTGAGGAAGCGCTGAGCGGCTGCGTCTTCTTATACTCATTCTTAGATCAGGAGGTCCGGGACCTGAGGTTGGCAATGGAAAAAGAAGGCATCGCGGGATCAATGGCGAAGTTCAAAATTCTCTGGAAGGAGGACACAATGAAAGATGCGCTTGGGCAATTACGTGGCATACAGAGTGCCCTGTCGCTCTTGGTTCAGACCTTGCAGATGTACGCTTGAATTATTCTTCCCTCGACCTTAAGACCCAAGCCGTGTGAGCGAAAGGCGCTGCTCTGCTACAAGCTGACGAAGTGCTAGGGAGAATGGACATGAGATGCAAAGGAACTTGGAAAAGAACACAGCTGTGCTCAGAAGGGTCGAGAAACAAATGAGGAAGTTTCGCGGTGCCAATTCGCACATCACAGCATCAAAGACGATATTCGAGCTTGATTTCGGCGACGTGGAAAGTATATTTTCGACGCAAGATTTTGCCTCTGCTACGGACTTCGACTTCGATGCGGACATCCTGAGCTCACAAGTCTATCAAACGGCATACGCGCGCAGGAAACTCCAGTCAATATCAGACGCGAAAACAGTGGTGCCACGGGAGAAATCAGCGTGCAACGAGAAATTGGCCAATTCTACGGACTCGGCATTCACGCTGCGGTTGTTGGAAGAATGTGCCTCGGCTACACGAAAGCTGGCACAGAAAGAAGAAGAATGCGCGTCGCTAATGAAGAAGTTGACACGGTACGAATATGGTTTTAAGTCATCAAGAACGAACGCTACGCAAGGTACTCTTTCAGTCATTTGCAGGGAAAGGAGTCTCATCACGGGTGTACGTACGCCTCAATATGACTATCTGAGCGGAAAACTGCAACGGAGACTAATCAAAGTACCAGTTAATCGAGTACCTAGCATGGCATCAGTACGCTTTAGCTGCCATTGCCATCCTCATCTGCGCGTTCAGTCTCTTTAGACTGGTCAGGTCGGAATATCTGCTGATCTGCGTACGTCAAATTGCATATGCTCTACACTTTACACCACGAGCCGTCTCTCGTGTAGAGCCACCTCAAAGGTTCGATTGGTCTTCTTATCTACGAAGACATCTTTGATCGAGACTTCATCTGGCTCTGTGGAAGAGTTATCTTATTGAGTTCCACTGTACAACTGTTGTCTTTTATTGTGAGCAACGACTTTATCTTCCTCATTTCGACCGTCAGCTCTGCCTGCATTTCTGCTTGGCCAGGATACTATGTGCTTGGTGGTGGTTCTCTCCTCTCTTTATTCGTGTCGGTTGTGCTTCCTGTTTTGTATGTCGGTTCTCGTCGTCCTGATTCTCACGGCAATTCTCGTTGATCCTGTACTGTCATGGTTACAAAGGAGATCGTATTTACAGCCCCAGCAAGAAGGCCGTTCAAAAATGGGGCGTGGACAGTTGCGTGCATCGTTCCGATATGAATGAGATATAGTGAATACAGCCCAACCACCTCTGGGCTTTACGCTCCCACTCGACTCTGCAATTCCCGCAGATGTGCTCATTTGGAATACGTAAATGCTTGATGTAATGTCAGCTGATCTACCGTTCACACCTAATAACCCTAATTAGAACTGAATCGGCCGCCCAATTGTTCCCAACTTCCGGCGTTTCTGGCTCCTGAACTATTTTCAGTCCTCCTAGACTTTTGCTCATCCCTTCTTCGCGCCTCTCTTGATGAAAGGTCTTGTTGAAACGAAGTTTCTTGAGTTGGGAGAAGATTGTGATTGATATAGGAAAACTTTGTACGCTTGCGTATTGGATTTCAAAAACGGCAGCCCGTGTCAGAACGGTCAGAGGGATTTCGAAGCGAGAGTGTACTCAGTCGGTGTTACTTCGAACATTGAGTTACGCCATCTAGCTGGTTTCTTGTCTTTTCTGTACGACTCGAGCCGAGTGAGTTGTTAGTCTTGTGATCTTTTCGGCTTGCGTGTTGGCATCAGACCGCTTTTACTGACTATCATAGACGTGCTTTAAGGTATGATTGCGGTTACAATGGTAGTTAGACAAGGGTAATGATTTTCTCTTTCGCTTTCGAATGCGCCCTGAGTATATCCCTGACTCTTACATCGGCAAGGCGGGACGCAGCAGCACGAAATAGTCCCACTCTCTTGTAAACGCCTGCATTTTCATCTTCGCATTGTAGAAGTAAGCCTTCAAGTCCATATTTCGCGTCTCCACCCGTTACTGACAATAAGTCACTGACCTCAGAAGCGCCGTCAAGGCTTTCGCGCTCGTCATCTTTTTCTTCATTAGATGGATTGGAATGCTCTTGAATATCTTCCCCGATGTCACCTTCAAATCCCTCCTCGGCGCAATCCCTTTGTATAGCCCATAAATTTGAGCGCTCTTGAATGTCTTCCCCGATGCCATCTTCACTTGCATGTCTGGCGCGAGTACATACGTGGTCATG
This sequence comes from Pseudomonodictys pantanalensis, assembly GCA_019022785.1. NCBI lineage: Eukaryota > Fungi > Ascomycota > Dothideomycetes > Pleosporales > Parabambusicolaceae > Pseudomonodictys > Pseudomonodictys pantanalensis. Next base: position 31,425 of record JAFHBV010000031.1, on the reverse strand, counting down.
CACACAGTGCTGGAGGACGATGGCGTAAAGCAATCGTGGTTCTTGGATCGATAAGTCGTCCATTATCATCTGAATGGACTCGAGAGTATGTACTCCATAAATTGCCTGGAGTGTGTATAGGGTCCCTATGTCGTGGTGCTGGAATCTGAGGCATCCCTCGAGATTGTAGCGGCCGTACGTCCGACTCCTAACATCCATCCAGACGGCTGGTATCAAAAACGCAGATAACGGCCTGCACTTGATCCTTATGGAGGCATATTCTAGTAAACCGGATATCTTGCTTTTGCACTTGATATCCACAACCTCCGCCTCGGACATTCGAGTTGCATGACGACCATGGATTTTCGTTACCACACTCGGCCGTGTCGTAGCATCGCTACACGCCCAACTCCAAGTAGGAGCTCTCCATTCGCTGGGCTGGATGACAGGATTGCCTTCCTTATACCAGCAAAGCTCTTCGATTATATGACCTTTCCAAAGGCCAGCAATGAATTCATCGCCTGTCACTTGGCTGACTTGCTGCGCTATGCCTTGAAGAGCAACCAGTTTATCACTTCCTCGAGTGAGTCTGCGTTGAGAGTAGTTGATTCGGAACGAGCACCAAACCCAGTACAGCCAGTGGCTCCATCTTAGAGTTGAGGCGGGAGACAGTGTACTAGCTCGTGAGCTGTGATCGGTGACACTTCCTTCGTAGTCTTGACTCATGGCATGAAGTGCTAGCTTTAGACTTGTGGGATCATTATCCCAGAATGGCTTTGCCACTTCCGGAAGGCCATGTGGATATGTCTCGCACGCTGTGTACCGATAGCACTCCCAAAAGAGCTGAGACAAACTGAAATGTATCGTTCGTCGGGAGAGCTGCCTTTCTTGGCTGACCCATCCCCGTAAATTCAAGGGCGCCTGTTCTATGCATTCTCCCGCCAGATGCAGCGAGTCACACAGCCATGGTCCCTTGTAATTCTGATCTTGGGCCTTCGCCTTGTAGTCACAGGGGCTTTCAACAACCTCTAACCGTCTGGGCAGTGACGTCAAGATGTCCCTGTCGTAGAATAGTCCGCCGTCGCTATTGCTCGCGGCGGTTGCCGCGATGGTGCAAACGGCATGACGGTAAATATGTTGCATACGACTGGCCTCAACCGCCCAATCTTCTTCACTATCTTGAAGGATACAACTATTTCGTTCAGATTAGAGAAGCCAAAGCAGGTATGTGATTACATACAGCGAGTCTATCCATATATGTTGGACGTGGAGTAACCGAGTAACGAATACAGCATCTTGAAATGTCCTCGGGAGCGTTGATAAACTGATTCCTTCCATCAGTACTTTTCGTGTAGTGGAATTCAATGTCAAAGGTGGTTTAGTCCCCCAGCAGTGAGACAGACAGATATAATCATCGTCGTGGGAACCTTCCGTACTTCGTAGTCGGATTAGATCATGCTGTTCAGTCCCAACATCGAGAAGCCTTGAGGGATATTCCGCCGAGATCCGATGCACGGGAGCGCGACATTCTCGGTGTGTTGAGCGACAATTGTGGTACTTTTCAAGTAGAAAAGCTATTGAAGTATCCGACCGTGTATTCGGGGAGATATTGATGGGTACTTGATACAGGTTTACACCTGCGTAAGACATTAGATGATTCATAAATATGTTGTAGCGCTGAAAGAGGACTCACCTTGCAATGGTGTGAGTGTCAGAGGATTGCTGCGGAATGTCTCAGACGAAGAAATCTGACAAGACATGAATTCCAATATTCTCGACGGTCCGTAGTCGAGATAATATGCGAATATCACAGTGAAAACCACGTGGGCTTGGGCAGTTGGACGGCGCACGGCATGTCTCCATGCTTTACTGCATAGTACACATGATTGCAGGGCCTTTTCGAAAGCCCCAAAATCTGCGTGGTGTTCGAATCCATAGTACGGATCCCGAGCCAGAGATGCTTCTCCGTGGAGGAATTTGCGACAGGCATCGCAATATTGATCGTCTGACATCTTGTCCAAGGCACAAGTTTGCCTAGTCTGGCAAACCAGCGTCGATTTGCGATTGTTATAGGGAAGACAAGTGACCGAGAGGAGGAGGGCGGGGAGGTCTCTTTGGAGCCTGGAGACCTACTTGAGCCGCAATGACACATGCGTCATCAACAGCCCTGGAGGCCTTTTACGAGCACCCTGTCAATCTACACGCCTTCTTGAGAACATTATTAAGTATAGAATTGCGATCCGAGGAAGAAATCGATGATACGAGCGATGCTGAATTGTTCTGTAAGAGTGGTGTCACTGGTATAAAAGGAAGCGGGGTAGACTGCAGGCTGTTGCTGCCTACCTTTTGCGCATAGAGCTGGAAGGCTGCATATGATCACGTGGTTATGCAGCAGAGCCTCAGCCTTACTGTAGCATATGGTGCATCCCACAGTCCCTCAAACACTTGTTCTAGAACGATCTTCTGGAAAGCCGTGCACATAGAATGAATAAGGTCGTACAGGAAAACGTAATTGCATTGAAGTCCGTTGTTATAATTCCATTCGAGACGGCACCCTGTGGGTCGCCAGCTTTTAAAAAGTTTCTCTTGTTTTGAATTGTGTTGCCCGAAGGCATTCGATCGAGATTTAGTGGATGAGTTTCTTCGGGAGAGCATACAGGCTGCGCTGTCTTTGAGCAAGCCTTCAGACACGACATCGAACACTCATCCTCAATTCCGCACGGGACCAACACGATCTCTTCTTCATTGATTTGCTGTGCAAACAGTCGCTCGGTCTGTGTTCAGGTTTCGGAGTTTAGTCCAGGGATTGCTCCCGTCTGAGGCATACCCTGATTAGTTGTCCGCACAGGGTTGATAAAGAAACTACACCAATGCAATTTCCGTGAACTTCGATAAACTAGGGGGAACTCGGAAAGGCTTTTGGTTCTTCAGGGTCGGCCAAGGATGATCATCAGGCTTTAAAGAGCCGTAGCTCTTGTGCCAACCAGACAAAAATGAATGGGACATCTGGCCACAGCCTATGCGGCGGTATGTGGGTGTCCCCATGGCCCGCTCGTCATCGAGGTCGAGTGGACACAGGAAGATTCCGAGATACACCAATCCGCCATGGAACCCTTGAAGGTGGTAGTCAATTCCCAAGACGACAAACAAGCCATTTCGCACCCGGTTCGTATCGACCTCGAGGACTTTATCAGGAGATTGACAATTGTCGAAAGCTATCCAACCACAGAGACGGAGATCCTTTTGTAGAACCCTTGAGCCGGCTGGTTTGTATCGCAGAGCGTGGGCGGTGAAGGAGTCCCCTATAAGAACCATGGATAGGTCTTTCTTGTTGTACAATAGAGGGCCAAACCGAGTGGGTCCAGTGTTCAGAGCAAAGCCTTCACTTTCGATTTCAACATCGTGCATCATTGTGGTTGCCGCCCGGATTAGAAGCAAACCCGGCCTGTCAAGCCACATTGTTTCTCTCGTGTAACGGTTCGATACGTCTCCCGTCTCGGCAACAGATGCAAAATGTGCCCTAGACTCAGATCCACCAAATCGAACAGGCATAGGATACTGTACAGCACCGTCCCAAGCAGCCCAAGACCATGTCGGGGCGCGTACATAACCGAGACTCTTCAGTCCTATCTGAGGTAACCAGAGCAAACCGCTGGATATCTGATCGCTCCACAAGCCGGCACACCAAGTCTTTCCGGTACGCTGTTGAACGCGTTTGGCTATACCCGATATGGTGAATAGTTTGTCTTCACCCTTGCTGAGCTCGCACCGTGTATACATCTCCACAATGTGAAGCCACTCGAAAGGCGTATTCTTATTACTGGCGATAGGTGATCCGGCATTGCTTGCAGTAAGTAGTGCACGTAGCGTGGGCAAGGCTGACGGTTCAGTGCGCGGTCTCTGGATAGTCCCAAAACGCTTTTCAACCGCGTCTGGCCAAAGGACCTCCAATCCGTACGGATTCGTTTCCGATCGCGTTCGGTCCGGTCGTTCTGAGTAGAGTCCGTTTTCGGTAAAGTGCAGTGTATGGGATGCTAGGATTCTTTCCTGCAGTACCCACCCCCTCTTCGATAATCCACTATTTGTCACATCCACCTCTAAAATACCGGGCTGGCTGACCCACACGCGCCTCTTCTCTGCGAGGTGGAATGGTATTGCATCGAGCTTTGACAAAGCTTTTTTGAGGAAACCTTCGGAGTCGTCTGCCGCGCAGTGGGCTGCAATCACGAATTTGGCGGACGTATATACATCTCCCATCTTCCTGGCTTCGCGTTCCCAATCATCTCGGTCGTCTTGTATAATACATAGGGCGTCAATCCACAGAAATTGCACACCAAGGCGATGCGCCACTAATACGGCGTCTTTGAATGTCGGTGGTAAAGCATCAACCAATATGCCTTGCGAAATCTCGAGTGCGTTTCGAGACGTTGTTGTGAGATGTTGGGATGTGCCCCAGCGGTGACTCAAGGCAGCGTAAGGCTTTCCTAATGCGGGAACCAGGCGCACTTGGCCTTCTTGAAATAGATCAAGCAGCCGGCTGGGCCAGGACTCAGGACTCCAGGGCGGAGTGTGGTGAGAAGTACTTCTGATCCAATGCGCCATTAGCTCCCATTTTGATTCCGCGTCACGGCGCGCGTCGCATGGCAATGACGAAATGACATGCAGTAGCTGCTGCTGATGTTCAGGGATAGTGTCTCTGTAGGGTTCGTGGGCGCCACCTGGACTTGCACCATGTAGGGCGTGGCCGACTGGAAAAGGATCCCGAAAGATGTTAAGCTCTTCCCCAAACCTGAGAAGGATATATCCCTTAGCACTTGTGTGAGTGCACTCTACCCGTAACACCACTGGCGGCGCTTCTCCCGTGCTCTTTTCCCTTGGACTCGAAATTATATAAGCTTTGATGACAGCCTTGATTATTCCGCTGGGATCATCAAGGCAGCTTTTGACCTGGGATCCATCGTCGTGCGTCGAAATGTTGTACGATTGGCCGCTGGGACCAAAGATCTTCCAGAGAATGTGGCACATCCGGCATTTTCCCGCTGGCTCGAGAACTTCGCCTAACTTCCCGAGTTCCGTCACTGTGTGGATACTCTGCGAAGTTATACTGGGATTGTGTCCAGACGTGATGACGTCGGCAATGAATCTGTGACACGACGAACATGGCGGATTGGCTTGCCCTCCTGATCTTTGGCTGCCGCTCAAGTCCATGTGATATTCCTCCCATTAGCCAAAGCTGGTGACCGAAATGGTGCGATGAAGGCTCAGAAGATGAGATTGAAGTCGAAGCGGGGTATGTCGTAGCTGCGGAGCCAAGCTCCACAGCCTCCGGGAACGAAATATGCAGAACCAAGCGCAGGAACACGAGTGCCTTATACCAACATTCTATAAGATGAATAGTTGGTGATGAGTGTCTGCGTTTGCACAGTGGACCAAGAAGAACATAACCATCATCTGCTGAATGCCAAGTGGATCTCTACAAAGGCTAGGACTCCCCACCGCGAACCCTCTATGCACATACATGCAACCATGCCTTTGCGTCAAATTGAGCTCGCAGCTGCAATAGCGCTATTAGTTCCCTAGCTCGACTCTCAGATCTTATTCTCCAACCTCCTCTCATCCCTCAACTTGACCAACTTGCCTATCACCTCATCTAGCGGCACAATCTCGCCACGCTGCTGCGTAGCCTGATCATCGCGATTCCGCACATTGGCACTGTCACATTATCAGCACATCGTCCCAAATCCAAACCCATCACTGTAGACTCACCTCTTGCTCTCCCTCTCCTCAGCACCAACAACAAAGATGAAGTTGTACAGCTGCAGCTGCGCCGTACGAATCTTCTTCTGCATCGTATTACCGCTGATGTCGATATCCGCGTTCAGGCCCTCAGATCGAAGTCGCGCCTGCACTTCCTTGACGTAGTCGTTGACGCCAGGCATGACGGGGATGACCATGACTTGGCGGGGCGAGATCCAGAAGGGCCAGCGGCCGGCGAAGTGCTCTGTGAGAATGCTGTAATCTTTGTTAGCGCCGGCAGGGGAAGTCCGAATCATACGACACTTACGCGATGAAGCGCTCGAAGGACCCATAGATAGCACGGTGAATCATGACAGGGCGTGCATACCCCGGCGGTGGTGCCTTCGTCTGCTTCAAAGCTTCTTCCTCATGCTCAGCGAGCTCCTTTGCTCGATCGTGCTTCTCTTTCTCCTCCTTCGGCTTCGCCGCCTCTTCCTTAGCCCCCTTCGGCCTATCTTCGGACGTCATGTACTCTAGTTCAAATCGCTGCGGCAACATGAAGTCGAGCTGGATAGTAGCGCACTGGAAGTCTCGATTAAGAGCGTCGGAGATGGTGATATCGATCTTAGGGCCGTAGAACGCGCCATCACCTGGGTTTAGCTCCCACTTGCCTCCGCCCTTGGCAGTAAACTCATCCAAGGATTGAGTCAATCGCGCCTCGGCCTTGTTCCACGTCTCGATGTCACCCAAGTGACCCTCTGGTCGCGTGCTGAGCTTCAACTTGAACGTGAAGCCGAACTTGCCATATACTTCCTCGAGGAAGTCGAATAGGCCCGCCATCTCCTCAGTGATCTGGTCTTCCGTGCAGAAGATATGTGTGTCATCCTGCTGGAAGCGACGGACTCGGGTCAATCCTGAAAGTGCTCCCGATGCTTCGTTTCGGTGCAGGATACCGAAATCCGCCATACGTATAGGCAGCTCTCGGTAGCTTCGCTCGCGGTGCCTGAAGATTAGGCAGTGACCGGGACAGTTCATGGGCTTCAGACCCCACTTCTCCTTCTCGATTTCGAGTGTAAACATATCTTCGGAGTAGTGCTGCCAGTGACCTGACACCTTCCACAAAGCGCTGTTGTACATGTTCGGCGACCCCACCTCTTGGTAACCCCGCTTCCAGTACTCTTCCTTCAGGAACTTCATGAGCGTGTTGTAGATGATCATGCCATGGGGTAGGAAGAAGCAACATCCAGGTGACCATTCGTGGAAGAAGAATAGCTCCTGATCTTTGCCAATTTTACGGTGGTCGCGCTTCGCCGCCTCCTCCAAGTACTTCAGATGGGCCTGCATCGAGTCCTTATCTGGGAACGAAACACCGTATATTCGCTGCAGGCTGTCGTTGTTGGCGTCGCCTAGGAAGTATGAGGCAGAGTTCTTCATGACCTTGAACTGCTTTATTCGTCCCGTGTGTGGTACGTGGGGTCCTCGGCAGAGATCGATGAGGGGTCCGTTGCGATAGACGGTGGTGAAGGTACCATCTGGGATCTTGTCCTTAATGATATGCTGCTTGTACGGATTCGACTTGAACATCTCTAGCCTGGCGAACATTAAGCGTCCATGTAGAATGATCAAAATGTGCCGCTTACAGATCTTCTTTTGATAAGCTAAGTCGCTGGAAGACCTGCTTCTCCTTGACGATGCTGCTGACAATGTTCTCAAGCGGCTTGTAGTCCGTCGATTCGACCGCTGCCTTCTCCGGAAGGGCCATCTGCAACCACATTAGCACTGTTGTACCCCAAAGCGCGTGCCCTCATACCTCATAGTAAAAGCCATCTTCAATTGGCGGACCAATACAAAGGTCGCAGCCAAATCTCCGCTCTGATGCTTCTCCCAGTATGTGAGCACTCGAGTGCCAGAAGACCTTCTTTCCCTCAGGATCCTCAAACGGTAAGAGCTCAAGCTTGCAGCTCTTCTCCAGCGGCCGCTCCAAGTCCCATAGTGTCTCCTGCTCGGTGCCCTTGTCCAAACGTGCGATAACAGTGCGCTCGAAGAGGCTCTTGCTGATTCCGCGTGCGACATCGGCCGGGCTCGTATTCCACGACTCTCCCACTATGACCTTGCCATCCTCGAGTGTGATATCGATCTTCTCTGTACGCAAGGACGTAGGTTAGCGGAAGAACATCTGGGGGTTCGAGGGATGGCTTCCGTACCGCGGGGTTTCTGCGCAACTTCCTCGTCATATTTCGCCTTCAGCTTCTCACTATATGCTTCTTAGCGGGAGTTATGCCACTTAGGGACCGGATTGAACCCACAATATCTTGATGCGATGGTCGATATACGCCGGCGGCGGGCTCAATTCCAGCGGTCGAGCATCCCCACTCTCAGCGCCCTTGCCCTTCTTCCCTTTCTTCGCTTTCTCTCCAACAGCAAGGTTTTTGACGCCTTCGACAGCCTCTTTTACAGCTTCAGCCATGATTGTTCTGTGCGTCCGTTGAGTTGATTGCTGCTCGTGGGCAATATATAGCCAGCTGGTCTGAGTCAAAACATGCCAAGAAGTGTGAGTCGGGTGTTTAATGACATCAATTGACATACCTCGTACGAGTCGGCGCAACAATTCAACCGCAGAGAGACAGAGCGGGCGACGGCGCAATACCGAGTGCAACTCAACAGCAAAGTCAATTCACGAATTTGGAGTCGCTCGAATCCCACCTCGCTCTTGGCGTACATTTGGTGGGGTTGCTTGACCCTGGCTCAAGCGCGGAGAAACATAGTTCCGATTGGCCGGCGATTTTCGATTTTCTCTTCCCTGCCAAACGGCAGCTTGCGACAGGAATTTCCGCGACAATTGCCCACAGCACTCACGCATACACAGCATGTCGTTTCGAGGAACACCACGAGGCGGCGGCGGAGGAGGCCGTGGCGGCGGCTTTGGAGGACGAGGCGGGTTCGCTCCGCGTGGAGGTGTGTGCATTGGAGCTTGGAAAAGATGCAGCTAATTGCTCGACAGGTCGCGGAGGAGCTTCATCGTCGTTCGGTCCGCCAGATACAGTCGTTGGTACGCTATCGCTTTGTATTGGAAGCCTGGACACCACTAACCATGAGCTAGAAATGGGCAGCTTTGTTCACGAAGTCGAGGGCGAGTTCTTCTGCGAGTCGATCAACCCAAAAGTACCCTACTTCAATGCGCCGATATACCTCGAGAACAAGGTACATACACCCTCAAGGCAGCTGCTAGGAAAATATTCAAGAGTCTAACATGAAGCAGACACCTATCGGCAAAGTCGACGAGATCCTCGGCCCAGTAAGCCAAGTCTACTTCACGATCAAGCCGCAGGAGGGAATACAAGCGAAGTCGTTCAAATCTGGCGACAAGTTCTACATTGCTGGCGACAAGCTGCTGCCGGTTGACAGGTAGGCCTTTTCTTTTTTAGGTCAGATTCCGGGGTGCTTGGCTCAAACTTGCCATTCGAGCTGAGCCCTCGTTCCATACTCTCAAGACGCACAGGTTTCTGATATGAGCCAGATTCCTACCGAAGCCCAAGCCCCCCCCAGGCGCGCCGAAAGTCAAGAAGCCCGCAGGAGCCGGTCGCGGAGGTCGAGGCGGAGGACGGGGTTTCGGAGGCGGACGTGGTCGCGGTGGAGGTGGCTTTTCAAGAGGCGGCGACCGTGGAGGTCGGGGTGGATCAAGGGGCTTCGGCGGCCGTGGCGGTAGCGGTGGATTCTCTCGAGGAGGGAGTGGTGGGCGAGGTGGAGGGCGCGGCGGTGGCTTCCGTGGACGGGGCTCGTACTAGGCTTGCACACGTACATCGGGTGGCTGAAGAATGGAGATGGCCTCGTACGAGAGAGTACGAAGGCACAACACTTCGAGGCGTTATGGCGTTCAGGCATATCAGGGGTGTACTCGGTCTGGGTTCGGCGATCTACGAAAGCGCACCAATGCAATTCCCTTGTAAAATCCAATTTGCAGTGGAGAAAAGAAGCTTGAGCTACACACGAAACACCATTGCGGGGTTTGCCAGTCAAGATGGACCCACGAAGTTGGGAGTCAAAATTCACACGTACATCTTAATGTTTCGACTTCTCTCAGATTCATCGCCATTAAGAAATACCGGGTGTATCATTTTCGCCGACCATTGAGAAACCTCATCGCATACATGTACCTATCCTAGCCCTTCCATAACCGGCACACGCCAGGGCCCTCCTTCCCCAATCTAGCCCTCGTCACATACTTCCTCACCCTCCTTCTACATCCCATCTACAGCTTCGGAATATGAATAGTCTTGCTGACCATCAAACATCCATGCAACACCCACAACAGCACCACGGGATGCACCTCGGCCATCGTCCCCGTAGCCAGCGTCCCAAACGGCACATCAGCATGCGTCCAGCCCTGCGACACCCACCACGCCATCATGGTGGCCAGTCCTATCGACGTCGGTATGGGCGCACCCTCGAAGTATTTCGATTTCCCAGTAGCGTCCTTAGGCAGCATGGCGACGGTGACGTTGAAGCGCGCGAGACGCGTAAGGCCGCAGAGCACGAAGAATGTGAGCAGGAGATGGTCGAGGGGCGTGCGGAGACCGAGGGCAAATGCAGCGGCAGCGGGGGAGACGCCGAAAGATATCTGGGGCATGCGTCAGCACATTGCCTTATAATCATCTTGCGATGCGCATGTAGGGACGTACCAAATCCGCGAGCGAATCCAACTCCTGCCCCATCAAACTCGCCTTCTTCCTCCACCTCGCCACGGCGCCATCCGCAAAATCAAACATCATGCCCAGTGGTATGAGGCCCAGCGCGAGGTACAGGTTCGTGGTGTTCGAGGGGTCGTCTTGCACGCAGTAGCGCAGCGAGGAGAAGATGGACATTACGCCGCAGAAGCCTGTTGCCGCCCATCAGTATACTATCTCCATAGTGATGTTTGCTTCGAAAGGTGGATGTGAGCGTACCGTTCATCTCCGTGATGAAATCCGCCATGTGCAGAGCGCGGGCGAGCGAGAAGTGTCCGGCATCTGAGGAGAGGAGGCGGGCTTGTTTGTCTTGCGCTGCTCACTTGTTAGCAACCTCTTCCTACATGTCATCCATCTTCCATATAACGTACTCTTATCCGTAGCCGGCGGAGCAGCATCCTTAGGCCCCGCGGGCGCGCCATTGCGTTTTGACATTTTGCTCGGTGGTGTAGCGGTCAGGCAGCACGGCTTTCTTCGTCGAAAGAATAGTCGAGGCTAATGGCGTGATGTGATAATTCGGGAAAGTAGGGAAACGTGGAGAAGAGAGTCTTTAACGGTGTGGAGTAGGTTAAGGAAGCTGCGCGCGGTCCTGGAAGAGCTGTTCAAGATTCTCGGGAGCCAAACGTCATCAGCGCGCAGCCACAATTCGCAGCCAGCTAGCGAGCGCCAACGTCAGGGCTGCCAAGATCGAGCGATGTGTGACAGGGTTCGGCAGATATCATTCACCTTTTTATGTGGAACACATCCTCCTTTGAAATAGCGGTCCTATTGCCAGCAGCCTTGTGTCCCCTTTATGATACGTCATCGGTGATCCAGCTTTCGGTGGCATTGAATGAGACACGACACCAGCTTCAAGCTCGTTTTCACAAGTCGTCCATACCAGTATCTTATATTCTCCTCACAAGCTCTTAAGCTATGCGCCTTCTCCGCAAAGGAAGTCAATGTCTATATATATCAATTCAGACCTCTCCTTTGTCCCTCGTCAATGCTGCGTGTCCATGCAAAGACCACACATCTCACTTGGTAACCATCCATTATCCAGGATTTCCGAGTCAGAGAGCAAGGTAAACGCAAAGTCCTTCCCTCAGCGTAAATGTACCCCCGTGTGAGGTATTTTGCTCGCTGAAACGTAGTATTAGAAATCGGTCGGCATACCGATATGATGCAAGTTGTCAAAATGCAGACAGATGCAATGCTGAAAATAAGTCAGAAAACGAAGCCCATCCTTGATAAAGGCGGCCTTCGTGTGGCTGCGTGAATCCTTATAGATACGTTCCCAGAGCGCCAAGTGCGAGACGCTCGAACGTGCTTTTGTGGAGATGTTCCTGTCTTCCAGGTACCTCATCGGGTGATGATCAACGAGAAACCATCCAGCCATGCTGCCGACGAGCCTGATACGCCGCCGATGGTATACCCGCGAGGAGGGATGAGCGTGTGCCTATACACATTAGTACTCCCTAAATCACAACTGTAGCGCGATACGTACCCGCTACCGCCATGTGGGTTCCCAAACCACTCGCTCTTGCGCCCCAAGCTAGTCAAGATCTGTATACCGTCGATCCACAGGCCAGCCCGGAGTGCAAAGCCCATCAAGAGCTCACCCCTTCGGGTGTCGAGCGCGAACTCAGTACCACCAGGCTTGCCTCCTCGCTTGCCAAATAATTGGCTAGTCGAATCCTCGTAGATGAACTCAATGCCATCCACAGCTAGTCCATGGTACACCTTCAAGGAGACTAGCAGTTTCGTCTGGATATGTGCGCTTTCAAGAATGATCTCTTGGGGCTGTGAGCCATCCATTTGCGAGTAGCCCAACTTGCTCCCACGGTAGCCCCAGCGACCATCGGGCAGCTTGACGCGAGCAAGTTTCTGGTTTGCTAGTTGAGCAAAGTCCTCGACCACGTGCTTACCGCCACCGGCCGAGAATATTTCCAGCTTTAGTCGTGATTTCTGCTTTTCCTTTGGAAGCAATCCGCGGAGGTCGGCATCGTTGAGTGCGACTTGTCGTGGGTATTGCCCCTCGATTTCGGGCCACTCGCGCCAGTAATGACACACATCGTCACCTTCTGCGTAGATCTCGACCCAGGCGATGCCCGACTTCGATGTCGCGATGACACCGCCTTGACCGTTGTCGACTGTCCACACCTGGACGCTTCCGTCTGGATTTGTATTATCGACTAGCCGGGTTAGTAAAATTGTCTTGATATCTGGATAAAACACTTACTCGGTATACGGAAGCATGGGTGGAACCGGAAGCGTAGGACATCCAGTCTGTGCCATGCACACTCTTCGTGGGGTAGCACAAGGCGCTGTCCTGGTGCTTTCGTCCTCGTGGAGAACGGCTCGCGCGCTGTGAATGTCCGGTTCAGCGTGACATAGTCCCGTAACATGACACCTGACTCCTGGTGTGGGCAGCCAAATAAGTGTCCGGTTTCGTGGAGGTGGGCTCCTATACCAATGTTGGCGGCCTCCCAACTGCTTCCGGACTCATTGCAGTCATTGGCAACGAAAGCGGTATCAGTTCGGGTACAGTCACCAAAAGCCTGCCACACCTCCTCGAGTGATGAGGGGTAGCTTTGCAGAGCATGAGAACCGAAAATGGCCAGCTGAAGATCACCATCACCACCTCCTAAGGCGGCGTGTCCCCGGATCGTCTTCTCTTTGGGATCCCAATGACTGTCTAGAAACAGGCAAGAGACCCATCGCTTCTGGCCAGGCTGCATCTCAAAGTAGTTCTTTACTGCCTCCGATGCTATCCCAAAGAGTTCACCTTTCTTCGTACCCTTATCATACTGCTGAGCACGGTGTAGGTCCCTAATCTCTTCAACAGTCTTGGTGGATCGAATTATGTGTACTTTGGCCTGGTTCCGAAATTCTCCGCCGGCCCAGTCTTGGTAGCTTAATGTCCCAGGCTCCCAATTCTCTTCGAAGCGGAAACATCGTCGGCCGAGACCGTGGCGTTGCATCTGTTCGCCGGTGAAGGCTTGCCACAGATACGCGGCCATGCGGAACTTCTTGACCGCAAGCTCCAGCCCGTTCCCTTCCCGCTGTATGCGCTCAGGGGTCGCGTCATAGGTGGCGGGCGAGTCGCTTCCGAGGATTATTGCAAGCTGAAGCGGCGGAGAATTGGTCAAAGGGAGGTAGTTGACGTTTAGGAAAGATGCATGGGCGGGGATCGAGGTGGTGCTCGAGGACACTTTCGGCGAGGTGAAGTCTAGTCGCAGACGGTTCCAGCCGGGCTCTAGATGGATAAGAGCCTTGAAATAAGAGTCGCTCACGGGCCAAGCTGTTGGGGGAAAGCGACCCTGATGGTGGTTCACAGTGACGGTGCCGTCCAGCGGTCTGGTAGACCCGTCGCCAATCTGACCGAAAACGAGCAAGACCTGTTGGTGCACCTGCATTGCTTTAGAGACATTTAAACAAGACCTAGCGATTCTACTCACCCATGAATTATCGGATACACTGATGACACGCGGCGCAAGAATTGAGGAGGGATTGCCGGAGAGGTGGGAGCCACTTGATGAAGACGGGAGGCCCTGTTACAAAGTCAGTGTCTGCGGCTTTCCGTAAGCTTGCGTCAACCCACATTCATACTGTAGCGCTTTGTTGGATTAGGGCCAGGGCGCTGTGGTCGCGGCGTAGGAAGCGGTGGAGCTCCGTTCTTGAGATTGCTTGACGGCGCAGTAGCATCTTCCGAGGTGGAGGTGGCGGGCGTTGTCGATGTATTTGACCCGGGCGCCGAGGAATTCAACGTCGAGGATGATTTGCGCCGCGACACTCCATTGCCATTCTGTCCGTTCGCCTGGCCGTTGGCGTAGGACTGGCCATTCTTCTCGTCGGATTTGAAGTTCGCCCGGCTCTTCCTGCGTATGCTACTGAGAAAGGAAGGCATTGCCACAAGGTGGGCAACTCAAGACGATGGATATGTTTGGGGCTCATGCGAGAGGCGAGCGGCGACGGTGGACGCTTGTGCAGTGCAGCGAGGGACGCGTAATACAGTGAGCGGGTCACGTCGATGAAGGTGTCGCCTGCAGTGGAGATGCTGTGAAAGGCTGATGAATTAGCAAAGAGAAGGGGCAAACGAGCGAAAAGCAGGCAAAATCGACGACAAGCAGCAAGCAACGAGGGTAGGGGAGGTGTCCAGGAATTTGTTGGCGGCCTGTCCAAGTGTTGAGGTCGGAGCAAGCTAGGGCGCGCCGATAGATATGAGTTGCATGCGCCTGCAAGCCGCGGCGGATCTCCAGCGGAAGAGCGAGCACGTCGAAAGATTGGCTTCGCTTCTGCGCTGATTAGCTGGCGGTCGCTTCCTTTTCTGAAAGTCGGTTGCACTGCGCGAGAGATTGTGAATGTCTCGACTGAAACGTCGAGTTGCACCGTTGATGGTTCCCCGGATAGAACAATGACGATTGCCAAGGCACGATCCTGGTAGCTCACGGGTGACGGCCAGGGATGGAGATGAGATGGGAAAGCTATGCCCTCCTCATGATGGAGAGCGAAGTCGACGCGACTGCCCTACGCCATATGATTACGTCCAGAGTGCGCTTCGCGAGAGGGGCCGGGAGATCGTCAAATGGCTTCATTGTCCTGTCATAGGCCTGGCCAATGCGCTCGCCACAAATGCGCATTCCCTATCCCGGAGCGGCAACACATTCTTATTCCCCCCAGTTCCACGGTTCAAGCACAGCAAATGTCTGAATGAAGCCTGGGAGACGTTTGAAGGAAACAATGTTCGCGCGCCCCAAGTCGCTCTCCAGCGCTTTCTTCCATCGCGCGAACTGGTGTCTCGAGTCTCGAGGGCAATTCCAATTGCCATGTCTCTAGCCTCTCAGGGCGGATATATGGCCGGTGGCTGGAGATAAGCCAAGCCACGGATGGGGGTGCGAGCAGCCGTTCGGGGCGTTTGTTACCGCAGCATAACGGACATGTGTAAGAATTGGTTACCCACGGCGCAGCTGCACACCCCTGCGCAGCTGCGTTCGCTTCCACCAATCCTCAAAAGCAATCTGCAAGGCTCCAGCTGCGACGGGCCAACAGCCACGAAGGGCTCATCAGTGATAATTGTCATGAGCCGCTGTTATTGAGCCTTTGGCCAGCTGCCGTCCCGGAGCCGACAGGCAGCGCTGGAAGCAGTCTTGGTCCATGGCCGTTTGTGTGCCTGCCCTGTGCTCCGTGCGCCCAGAGCCTTCAAAGCTATCCCTTCCCTACATATCCTCCGGGAGCACGGCCGCATTCTTTCGCCTGCACGGTGCCGACTCAGCTGGTGCGACGCTCACCCGCAGTGGAACACCAGCAGAGAACAATCATCACCCTCTCCTGCGCACTGCAAACCGTCTCCAGTCCCACCGCCATGGCCTCCACCGACCGCATCGAGCAGCCCGTCGAGGTTGCGAACAAGGTGCTGCAGAGAGCGAAGGTCTCAAAGGTACCTGCAGTCATGCAGCCCCTTGGGCTTTGGGATGCTAATTGTGTGCTCTCCAGATGACCCGGACGCTGCAGAACCGCCTCGCTTTAGCCAATGTCAAGATCAAACACGGATGGCAGGACCTCAGCCTCGACAACCTGGAGCCGAGGGTGGATATGGAGCTCAAGCGAAAGAGGCCCGGCTCCAGCAATGAGACCATGTCGGATGCTTCGAGCGTGTCGGAGCGCTTCTACCAGAGTGGCGTGCTCGACTCGTCTCCGCTCGCCGCTCCCATATTCTCAGAAGACGTCCGCCGCTCTGGCAGTCAACCTGGCAGCCGGTCGGGGAGCAGCCACAGTCAGGGCAAGCGACCACGGTACGCCCAGTCCTTCACCAAGTACCCCGGTACCAGCAACCACAACCGCACAAAGGTTCGCACGTCGACCACGTCGTCGACCTCGTGGAAGAACAGCTTCCAATTGCCCGAGTCCTCGCCCGTATACCACAGGAGACATGCTCGCTTCGGTCGCACACATGCCCCCAGCCTATCCTTCGTCTCTGAAGCCTCCACCATTCCCGACGAACCCCCGTCCCCACTCCTCTCCGAAGAGGACGACGAAGACCTGCCCATAACATCCTTCCAACTGAGCCACTCTCGTATGCATTCGTCGCCGCCACGAGCGCCTCGCACACCACCTCCCGCCGTTGCTCGTTCGGCACGACTGCGCCAGAATGGTTTCAACGCCGCCGGGGCAGCCCGGGAGGGTCAGAAGGGCGAGGAGGATGCCAACCTGTTAATGTATCTAGCCACCTCGCCGTCACCGGCTCGTCCTGGCTCTAGTAAACCACGCATCCTCGCCCCTTCCACTCCTCCCCCGAAATCAACGCCACTGCCATCCTCCATGATGTCCACGCCTGGCGGTGGCGGGGCTCCCTTCCCGGGCTTTGGTCTCCAGACCCCCTCTGCGAACCTCAACTTCGCAGAATTCCTCAACATGTCTCCTAGTCCCGCCCAAATACCGTCTGCCCACTGGGCCCGAACACCAGTCACCGCTAGAACTCCCGCCGCGGCCCGCGAGGCTCGACGCCGACTAAACTTCGATACCCTGCTACCCCCAACAAGCGATAGCCCGCGCATCGGCGACCGTTCGAGGGCCTCCAAAGTTGAAGGTCTCGGCATGGACCTCGGCGGTGAACTTGTCTCTTGAGCATATTACACACTTCCTTGAGAGAACAAGTCCTATACTTCGCTCTATACGAGTAATGATTAATGACCCGGACCTGGATAACATCGACTCCTTCGATCCGCACCAACCCCCGAAACAAAACTCATCTAGCACTTCTCACGGTCCTTACCAAAAGCACGGCGTTTGGTCTCGGCTTTTTCTTTTCACAGCCGAATCAGAGCGCTTTTCCTATGCTTTGCATATCGTCTTATCATACATGGCAGTCTCAGAGCGCCTACCTATTCGCCGTACTATACTATGTTCTGTCCGTCCAGACTTTGGCGTGGTTTCGTTTGCGTACTCGATCTATTTGGATACTCACTTCCCATTAGCGGCAGCGTGCAAGCTAGTGAGACAGCAAGCGCTCTGTACCCCCTTCCCGCATACCCCTCGTCTCGTGTATCATCCAGATTATATGTATTGTAGCTTTCTTTGTGTTTCGGTTTCCGCTTTGGCAGCATGGCCACAGCGCAAAGTCACGTCGCGCAGATAGTCGGGAGGGGTATATATCATATAGCATCTTAGCGAAAACATCCACGCGGCTGTTCCGATATCCTAGCAACCCAAACCTCGTAACTCCACGTATCACTACCTGCACATTAATAGCACACCCTACATCTTAGAAACCTGTTTGCCCGATCGTCGCTAACTGCCCAGATAGGAGCGGGCCAAAGAGCGCAAGCACAGATGTCGGCAGCGAATCACGCCAGCGCCACATTGCATATGGACAATGCAACCCAACGCGCGGATTTACGAAGCGCACAAATCCAATGCGAACCTGATCCACGCCGCAAGGCACGAACACGATTTACGAATAGCCGAGAAACAAATCCTGCCGTCATTTGTTGCTGTCTTGCACGCATCCGCAGTTGCGGTTACATAATTCCTTCGGTTCCAAGCACGGCTGAATGCCGTGTGCCTGTCTGTGCCTGGCACGGTCCGTCCCAGCAACCATCCGTTTTTTCGCAGCGACAACTCACTTCCGTTATCAACCAGCAATTGAGTGAGGTAGAGGGATATGCAGATAGGAGTCATAAGCCCTACAGCCAGCCCCCAAATCATCAACCCCTCCTCGCGCAAGGTCGCAGGACAAAGCGACGAATGGCGGCGAGGGAGGGGCTTCCGGGCGACGCGCCCAACGCGACGAAATGCAGGTTTCGTGTCAGGTTCGCGAGGGAGATATCCTTGTTTAATTAAGAGGGGCGCTTGTGCGTTTGTGGATATATAACAGCTGTGTCAGCGCAAGTCGTATGGTAAGATTTTGGCGGGGAATGGTATACGAGCAGATCGAGATCCGGGAAAAGGAGGCTGGTGAGGGTGCAGTCTGGCGTGGGAATGGTGCGCAAAATATTGGCAGCGAAGATCTGCATGGAGGACGTGCAGCGTACGTTTGGATTGCGTTGCTGGGTGTAAAGTTGACAACGTTCATTTTCCACGGCCACAGGCCTGTGCTGTGATCTCAATTCACGACGTCGTGTGTCATTGATGCTGTGCCCTCCAGTGCAGCTTGTCCAGTTGCCTGTACAGAGCACGACATACTGAAATGCCATCGCCGGAATTCGATCGCAGCAAGCGGTCTCAACATCGACGAGAGTCATGGAACAATACAATAGGCGAGCGCTGGCTAGATAACGGAGATTGCTTGGATTTGTGGGCTATTGAAGCCGGAAGCGCGAGGCGGATTTGGCTTGATGTGCCGCCACAACCGAGGAGCGTTGTGGGCACGTTTTCGACCTTCATACGAACAATCCAATGCTGCTCGCATGAATGAAATTGGACAATTGGAAGGTATCCAAAACCGTGGTTCATGGACTTCAAAATGAGGTATGCGTGGAGGCAAGTAGGGCGAAAGTGGACCTCGACGTGATCATCTTGCAGCAGGCCTATCCCGGGAAGCTGACCAAGCGCAACCACAACTGCGCAAACACAAATCCACCTCACCTCTATTCCGTAGAAGATCGAACGACCATATTTGCCTTGCATATATACCGATTAGCTTTGGTCGTCTCCAGGGCTGGTCGCTCGACTCTCGGTACTCGGCAGAGCGACACAAATCGGACGCTTAGATTTCCATGCTTGAGAGTCTGCATCCTATACCATGCTCATTATTGAAGCCCACGACACTGTAAGACCGCGGCCGAAGCGGGTATGTTTCTCTAAGAGACGACAAACATTTAGTTTCACCCCTGCAAGCGACGTACCGAGGCAGGCTCGCTACGTCATAGGTCGTTCACTCCATAACCCAATGCTAAATCAAAGCAGGAACCAACCACCAACCTCAGGAAACCACAAGCACCATGGAAACCTAACAACCTTACTGCAATTCTCTAATTCCTCGCTGCAGGCATGGATTCGCCAACGACACCGAAGAGCGGGTTACCGGGAGCGGTTCGTAGGAAACCTGTTCCCAATAGACACTCCGAAAAGCCAACAGGGTCGTTCCCCATCACAGCGCACGCCTTTGCCGCAACAACTTTACTATGCGCATTTTCCTCAAGACGGACTATTCACTGGGTCATCTCTGGAGTACCCTTGCTCATGTACTCGCTTCTTCTTGGGAAAGCGAAGGGATATCGGATCTTCCCTGCCATTCCTTTATGGACTCTCTTCACAACCCTGAACCTGGTTTATACCGTTGTCGCGACCTCGTGGCTACTATACTGGGTATTTGCAGCTCTGTTATACCCCACCATCCTGATATCATGCCTTTTCCAGTTTGATGCGGCTGCAAATGTTGGACGCCGCATGTGCAGACGAGCTCTCCACGATCTGCACTTCATCCAGGATACTGTCAGCTTTTTCGGTATCCCAGCACTAGAACTGGATACGGACACAGTCGGTCTTTTCGCTATTCGAGGTCTCACGTTCAACCTATCAACTCTGACGGCCACTGCTCACGGAGTCGAGGTTGGTATTGCTTTGGAAGACGACATGGAGCTCGCGATTCAGACCAACAAAGTCGTGGTACAGCTGTTCAGAAGAATCGATATCGAAGACGTGTACGCCAATGTCAAGGGGCAGCATGAGATGACCTTCGGCGAGCTCAGACGGCAGAGGCTTCCCGAGCCTACGGATGATCAGTTCATCGTCACCGATACCCCTATCCTCAAGGCAGCAGCTGCCGCCGCAAAAGCTCCTGTAGAACAATCATCGAATCCGGAGGAAACTTCTTTCCAGGATATGGTTCAAACCGAGGTATCCGATAGAATCCAGCAGACTCGATCCAACTCTATCGACAAGTTGGATGGCGCCCATGAAGGATCTGAGACCAGTGGTTCGGAGCAGGAACCCAAGCCTGTGGTAACCCTCTTGCCTGATGATGAGGATCAAGCTCGCGCAAAGTACGAAAAGATTGTGGGGCACATCACGGAGACTAGCACAGTCAAGATCGCCGCCGACACCTTAAAAGACATGATCGAGCATCAAGAAGAGACAGATACCGCCAAGAGCATTCTGGATGAAGATGCTAAGATCCGAGCGGCAACCTGTGCCCATATCCACAACCAACCTTCCATGCCTCATCCGCCGTCGAAGTCAATCCGGCTGACTACGCTTAAGCGTAATAACCATCCCAAGTTCAAAATCTTCTTGCACCGGTTTCCACTCCTCTACCGACTGCTCCTCTCCCCCATCAGCTATTTCCACCCTGTCTACATATCGTCCATCGTTGCAGCTGGCTCAGGAAAATGGTTCGTATCACTCATGCAAAGCTACTTCTTCAAGCACTATTCCACACAAGATGCGGAAGTCCGTCGCCTGGAGAACCGCATCTCGGCATGGCTCGCCGACGCCAACTTTACTGTCGGGTTGGAGAAGCTGTATTGCACAGCTACTGTGCCAACCAACACACTCTACGATATCGAGTGCAAGTTTCGCATCGGCGAAGTCATGGCTCATCGCGTGTCTCCAGATGCTTCAAAGCTGACCGAGGTCGTTCGTCTCGGAGGTGCAGACGCTATGATCTCACTACCGTCATACCTTCTTCCACATCATGAACATATCCTCCCGCCAATACCTACCGAGTTCAAGGAGATGGAGCTCGAGGAAGCGATCCGCGAGGCTGCCGGTACACCCAAGGAGCTACAGCTCAAAAACGACCTCGAGAAGCTTCGAAGGGATGAGACGAACATGAAGATCTCAGTACACGCCCATCTCCCAGCAATGTTCGACCAGGAGCTGCTCAACTTCACAGCCGCAACAGTCAAAGCGACGAAAGTCATCGAGCTCGAAAAGGACCACGAAGATGTTGTGCTTAAGAGGGCAGCGACCGCAGAAATCGAGCGCGATCTTAGACGAGCTGATAGCATCCCGTCAGATAGTATCAGCGTCGGTAGCAGTGCAAGTGCCGATACCACCGAGACTGGTACAACGACGCCAACATCGCAGGCCTCGTTCAAGAAGAGAATGGATCGTGGACTTGTGATGATGAAGGACGGTTGGCGCAAGGCGAGCATTAGCACTGTCAATGCGGTTGCCAACGATCGGTGGATTGCGAATATCGTGGGCAGGATCATGAGGAAGCTGGGGAAAGTTCAGGGCGATGTGGGTTATTCTGGGCTGGTTGCGTTGCCTCTGGCGCCGTATCGGGAGAAGGCGGAGAAGGGGTCGAAGATTTTGCCGTAGAGACGTGGGTTGGGAGGCGTCATGGTGGCTTAGGAGGCATTGATACCCAGGTGCAGTTATGAAATGTATGCAATGAGTGTTGTTCCTCCATTTGCACAGCGTGGTTTTACGTAGTTGAGGTATCTTGTATGAAAGCTCTGAACAAATGTCGAAAGGTTAAGATCGATAGCGTTGTGAGTTGGTCGAGCAAAGATCAATGTGTGGCGAAGCTACCCAGTTTGGCAGGCTGAGACGAAGGACAGAAAGGGTAAGCGCGTCTCGTAACGTTACACTAGTGTACGCAGACACGAACAATCGTGAGATCTCTGCATCCTCTTCCTCTCCACCACAATATTCCTTCCAGGGACATCTTGATACAAATATTTACAACACGATACCCTTTGGTTAGGACACCTCCGATGATCAACTCGCGCAAGTCACATAAAAAATCACGCAATGGCTGTGCGGTGTGCAAAAAGAGAAGAGTCAAGGTACGCGCCATCAGCACGGGGCATCGCACAGCGAGTGAAGCATTATTGAGTTCAA
This sequence comes from Pseudomonodictys pantanalensis, assembly GCA_019022785.1. NCBI lineage: Eukaryota > Fungi > Ascomycota > Dothideomycetes > Pleosporales > Parabambusicolaceae > Pseudomonodictys > Pseudomonodictys pantanalensis. Next base: position 9,214 of record JAFHBV010000031.1, on the reverse strand, counting down.
GCTGGGCAAAGGCAATTTGTATAGCTAACAAGCTGTAGTGTGGCGAGGAAGTTCCCGTATGTTACAATTGCGCCAGCCGTGGCCATGCCTGTGTGTACGAAGGGCCTTTCCAAGCGTATGCACACCCGCCTTTTCAAGCGCATACACATCGAGGCAGCAATGCATCTGAGGCCAGCCGTGCGACATTGTCCGAAGAAAATCACAACCCAGCTTCGATCCAGCCCATTCAAACTACTGCGCGGCCCGTGAACGCTCAGGAGGACTCAACGACCGCAACGGCTAGACTGCAAGAAGCACAGCTACTGTTCCACTACTTATCTTCCACTTGCGAAACTATGTCTCATGGATCTGAGGACATCGGCGTCTGGAAGGAAGCAGTACCGGCAGAAGCTGGACAACACGAATTCCTGCTCGACGGACTGCTAGCCATCTCGTCCCTTCACCTTGCCTTTCAGAACGCAGATAACGCACAACAGCGATGGAAATATGTGGAGCTTGCCTTTCACTACCAGAATGCGGGTCTCAAAGGGTACACCCAAGCCCTGGAGCGCATCACAGACGAGAACAGCCACGCTCTCTTTGGATTTGCGATCATCATCACTCTGTTGGCGCTTGCCTTCCCAAGCGTCTGCGGCAACAGCCCATCTTATACGAGCCACGCTGACAGCTTGGTGTCTATGTTCGAACTACTTCAAGGAGTAGGCATGGTGCATCATATGTCAAGAAACAGGCTAAGAGAAGGCAAATTCAAGGGACTTTTCCAGAGGGTCACTGATTTGGACCTATGGTCTGATATCAATGAGAGTGTTGGCACACCAAAAGACGAGGATGTAGCAGCCGCCTTTACCAGACTTCGAGAGCGAGCAAACACCGTGGCCAAGTACGCTGAGCCTTGGAGACGCCAAGTCTATGACCAGGGAATCGAGAGTCTGGAGAAAGTTTTCCGAGCCACGCAGATATCGCAATGGTCAGGCTGTGCGATGGTGTGGCCAGCCATGATCAACGACGGGCTCTTGAAGCTGTTTAAGCAAGGCGACCCGATGGCTCAATTGATCTTCGTACACTACGGAGTTCTCTTGCTACAATTTCGCAAGTGGTGGTGGGGCCGAGATTTCGGTGAAAAGTTGATCGAGAGCTTGGCTGCTTCATTGGAGGCGACTGATGTTGAATGGGTCCCTTGGACGGAGTGGGCAAGGAGAAGTGCTGAACTGACGCTCAGTATTCAGACCTGAGTTATCTGTATGCAGGCAACGTGCGGCTCCCAAGTACCGACATTTTGCACATCAACCCTCCACTTCTTAAGCTACAGCATTATCTGTCTACCGACAGCTTACCATCCACTCCCACAAGTCTGTCTAGAGAATCTGTTCGACTCACGCCATCTCATACACCTGGACTAGCCTCCTCACCGCAACGCCCTTTTTCCCGGGCAGAAGAGCCGTCACTTCACTAGGATGCACCCAGGCCATGATCGCCATCGTAACGAACATCAACACCGCATCAAATACATACAGAAACGCCTCATGCCTCAATAGATACCCAGCGTTGCCCTGCGCATACTCGATCAACCGGAAGATACTCCGCACCAGGATCAGCATGCTCACGGCATACAGCGAGTAAAGATGCTTTTCCCAGGGCAACCTTGATTGGTTGAGCACACAGTTGGTCGGATTTCGGACCATGCGGACGTGGAAGGTGATGCCGGAGACAAGGAAGAAACCGAAGAAGAGGAGCTGAACGACCAGCCCGCCGATGATGATCTTTTCGCCCGTGTGTAACGAGGTCACGTTCCCGCTTGCCATGATACCACCGCCTACACAACGTCAGCTTCTTCATTTCCACAGGTCCGGCCCTAGACCTCAAAAGCCCAAGAGCCTGGACGGATGGTATTTCGGATCACCACGCACCGGCGCCCTGCATCATGAAACTCAAGACATCCCCGGCAACGAAGATCTTCGTCAGCCACCTAAGCCGAATCACCGAATGCTTCTCGCCATGCGTCAACAAAATGATGCGCCCGAGCATCATATATATCGTAGCGGCGAAGAGCGCAGGGGCAACGAGTAGGAGTAGCGTTTGTACGATATACGGACCGAGTGTCCAATTCGGAGTCTGTTTTGCAGATGCTGCGCGTCCGATGTATCCGATCCATTCGACTGCAAGAAAATCAATCAGCGATCATCTGAGAAGTGTGGATGGCCCGGAAGCTGGACTCACAGAAGCCCCCAATGATGAAAGGTATCATTATCCACACGCGTGTCCGGATGAGTTGGTATAGGTGCACGCCGGTTACGAGGAGGAAGAAGATGGTGAAGATGACGGCGGCTGCCATGGACGGATCGTAGCGGTAGAACTCCCATGTTGATCCATCGTCTTTGGCCATTATGCTTGCTGTTTCAATTGGTGTCGATGTCCCTATCGAGAGCGGATGCCAAGTTGCTCGAAGAACCACTTGGGCGATTCACTACAGATATAAGAGCTGAGAATAGTTGAAAAGAAAAAAAAGAGAGCAAGCTTCTAGATAAAGGAATCTAAAATTGAAATGAGGCTCAATGACGGTCTTTGCAAGATACCACGAAAGACCCCACGGGAACTTTATAGACCTACTGCGCCATGGCCCTGTGGAGCCCAACTCCTTGACCCACCACCGTTGCGTATGCGTATTCGTGCCGCAGTCCAGGTTGGCTCGTCTGCTACGTTCCCAAGAGCCACCGTCAGTATCCACCTTTGTGGTCCACCAGTCGCATGTCGAACGTATAGCGTATTCGTTTTCGTATCCGGTTAGGGATACGCGAGCGTGCTAGCAATTAGGCTCGCGGTTCGGCGTAAACCTCCCGAGGCACCACGGTTTTCCACGTCCAACGGATCAGACAGATTTTTGGATCGCAGTGATAGGTAGTCCTGATTAGACTCACAGGCTGGCCGGAGCTACCTAGACTAGTTGACGCGTTCTATCAGACGTGGAAACGCGCGATAAACCTCCAAAGATAGATCCACAACCCCAAGCTAATACAAAAACGTAGAGATGTCGTCTTTAGCCCTGGTCCGCTCTCAGCTAAGCCCTGCACTTATACATCTTTAGAGAGTATGCCTGAGGCACCCAGCAAAACATCTCGAAAGAAGAGTATGGGACGAAGCCTGGAAACGCGCGCGCCTCTTTACCATTGGCTCTCTGTGGACAACGGGTTCGAATGTATTTGTGGCGGGCTTCAACGAAAGAACCTACTTTGGAAGTCTCCTGAGCCTTATTAATTCAAGTTCAACGATACTCCTTCACAAGTTCTTTCTTGGCTATCAAATCCTACGGACACGACACTTTGGCAGCCGTGTTGCGCAATGGATGTCGAACTCGATAGTAGCAGATTGAACTATCGCGACTAGGAGGGCTTCACTCAGTGATTCAATGTGTCATTACGCAGGGAGGGGGGGGGGAGTTATTCGACCAGCGAGGGCAACGACACCCCAGAAGCTNTTNAAGAGATCNNGNCTGCGATCAAAAGTNNATATNAGTTNCACAGNTTNCAAAANAGNTGCAATNANATATATTCAGGGCAGTAGCTATGCCTTGCTTGCTCGAGGCAGCACAGTTCAGTGGTAACGGGTTGCGTGTTGCAATTTGAAAGGACATCTGTCATTGGGCAGCTCGGCACGTCCACATTTTGGCATCTGAAACACATTAGGCACCAGACAAAGATAAGTCACTCACCCAACAGTCCTCCAGTGAGCCTTACGCGACGATGTGGACTCTATTGGTGTATATGGATCGCACGTGCAAGCCTATCTGCACTCAGCCGCAGACAGCGCACATCGCGCGCTCAGCCGTCCAGCAATTCAGCCTTCCTACCCATTGACTCCAACCCAACACACACGGCCGAATTCCATAACACTGTCGGTATTTACTAGACCGTGTGGGCTAGCAACTATCTTTTTCATAAATAGTGTTGGGGTGATGCTCAGATCTATATCAGAAGGACAAGCGGCATACGAATATTAGAGAAAGCGATTCTAGACGGTTGACTGTCGCCAATCATGCAGCGCATTTCTTTTTCTCGTCAAGGTTACTTGGCTGGCGTTAAGTAAGCCAGTCTATTGGACTCGATCTGGAGGCGTGAAGTAGTAACACACTTGGGGGCCGAACAAAGGGCTTATAAGGACAACAAATCTGCTCCAACCTTGTAATATTTAACATTCTATCTCGCCGCATCTGTGGCGCCTTTGCTCTTGAACATGGAGACCAACACAGAATATACCGCCATCCAGGATACAACAGAAGGCCTAACCAAAACAGCCCGGAAGAAGAAAATCCTACCTACAGGGTGGCACACAGCACTGATGAGCGGATTGCTTGCATGGTGGCAAGAAATATTATCGCTGTGCGTTGCTATCGGGATCATGGTCAGCATCGTCAGGCTTTTATTATTGTACGACGGCAAAGAGCTGCCGCGGTGGAAGGGAAATCTGAGTCTCAATACCGTTGCTAGCTTCTTGGTTGTTTTGCAACGGGGTATATTGATGATTGTCATCGTGGAGAGTAAGAAGCCTTGTACGATGGAAGCAAGTAAAAAAAAGAAGCTGATTTGGTACAGTAATAAGTAACTCCAAGTGGTGGTGGTTCAAGACATCGCGTCCTCTGAAGGAACTCACGAAGATCGATGAAGCTAGCAAGAGTGTATTGGGCGCTTTGCGGCTTTTGTATGGCGTACCAAAGAAGTAAGTGCATAGAGGATGCCTCATTGAACGTGTGCAAATAGCGTGACTGATTTCACTGACAGTTTCCTTGCCGTTTCAGCGGCGCTGCTCACTATAGTATCATTCGGAATGGGCCCATTTACCCAGCAGGCAGTGCAATCTATCCAATGCGAGCAAATCAGCAACGGGGTGACTGCTTCTATCCCAGTCGCTCAATCTGTACCTCCGTTGTACTTTCGGTACGGAGCCGGCCTTTACACCCTCGACACGCCCAGCATGGGTACAATGCTCTCTGGTCTTACCAACCCAAACGGTACGGACTGGAAGTTAGACGTAAATTGCCCCACTGGAAACTGTACATTTCCCTCCATGTTCGGAATCACCCATTCCACCATGGGAATTTGCAGCTCATGTATCGATGTTACATCGAAAGTCAAACGGCAAGAACGTGGTTCCGAGACAGAAATTACACTACCTAACGGGCAGAACATCAGCGCAACATCATTGGGCACTTTCATTAGTGTTGCCACAGAGTACAACTCCAATTGGACGCGGGGGGTCAGTGACGAGTACGACGCCGTTTTGAAGTCTGCAATCCAGACTTCCGTTCTGTCATTCACGCTGAGCGGGTGCAACGTTACCACAACAAACTCCTCCGGCGCTTGGTCGGACTCTACTTGTTCTCCAGGTATAAACAGCTCGGAGGTCACCGCAAACGTGGCCGCATCGAGCTGTGCCATCCACACGTGTGTTAAGAATTTCAACGGCAACGTGACGAATGGAAGGTTTCTCGAAACCCTCGTTTCAACAACTCCGGGGCCTGTGATCGATTGGTCAATCGTGGGGGGAGCACAAACCATTGGCAACACGCCTTGCGTCGCCGCTGACCAAACTATGTACACCGCGTCGAATATCTCTAAAACTCCAGCCGACGCGCCGGATACGGTAACCGCATTTTATTCAGACCAGTACATCAACTTCCCTCGAAATTGTGTCTATAAGACGGACCTTGCCCACATATTCGCCTTCAAATACTTTCTCGAGTCATATTTCAACAACGACTGTTTCTGGTACGATCGATCTGATCGCCTTGACTCCATCATATGTGACACCCAAGGGTCCGAGTCCAGGCAAACGAACAATTGGCACCTGGCCGCCTTCTTCAACCAAGGCTTCGCGAGCCATGCATCGATAACCGCGGCCATGGTTCGGCTTACCGATGCCGCAACCAACAGGTTCCGTATCTCCGGGCTGAACTACGATGAAACTGCGCCGTCTGTGGTAACAGGAATCGCTCTTCGAGCGTCCGTTTGCGCAAAGATCGAGAAACTATGGCTTCTCTTTCCCATCGTCGTAGTAGCACTCACCACGATTCTACTGGGTACCACACTGGCAATGGAATGGACTGAAAGCGGAAACGAAGATTCTATTCCAGTGTGGAAGTCGTCCTTGCTTCCATTGTTGTATCATGGGCTCGGGAAGCCGGATGGACAGTGTCAGGAATGGTATCCACAAGCGATTGAGGAATTGTTCGAGAAGGCAGAAGGAGTCAATGTTCATTTTGGCCTCGGGGAGAACCACTGGGGATTGGTGCAAGACGAGATAGGTGAACATTAAGGAGGGCACTCTACGCGTTTTACTTTTACTAAACAGAGGCCTAAGCGCGGCGTTGGGTCTATCAAAACAGCTATCGACGGAATAGCCAGTAATCTGACTCGTCGTAACAGGTCCTCCTGAGAGTAACCTAAGCTAGTTGGGGCGTTCCACCAAACGCGGAAACTTGCGGTACCACGGACTACTTTGGCATCAACTCATGCTCTGCTCTCCTTCGCCTTTTGAGCAAAGTACTTCACTCTTTCTTCTGCGTATGCGCGTTCTGTCAAGAGCCTTGAAGTCTCTGGTAGTAGCCACCCTGCATCCCCATCGGCTCGAAGGTATTGTGTCCGCATAGTCGCGGGCGCCCCAATTTTGTCCCTTTCAGCCCTGGGGAAAGTTTTCCACTATTTCAATGCCTCGTCGGGCGACGGAGATTGCGATGGCGAGGACTCTTAGATCGGAGAGGACGAGGCTGCGCCTCCTCAGCCTCCCCGCACGTGCCTACCTGGGCAACGCGGTCGCAGCTCTCTACCTCAATAGCAGCCTGCTGCTCATGGCTCCGATCCATGCCAGCGACCTTGAAGATGTCAAGTCAGCTTAGCAGCATTGTGCGGGTGACTTCGTGCGCACTATGCAGCATCCTCATTCCGAGTCCTGTGGACGATCGCCAAGGCCGAGCTCTCACAGACATAAACCGGTCAGCCCAGGAAGGCTGCGCAGGCTGTGTGATACTTGCCACCATTCTGAATCCCCTCCAAACGGGAGATCACCGGCTCACATTTTTCCGTGGACTGCGCTTACCCCATCTCCATTACGAAGAACAGGGAGCATGCATCCTAGTCAGTTGCTGCAATGGGACACACCCAAGCATCGAGTTAGAGGTCGGAGTGACCACTGTCGGACCAGCGAAAGCTTTACTAGGCCCGACAAGAATCCCGACGACTGCATCTCATCCATCTTTGGATTTGATACCGACGATCGCTCCAATAATTGGAGATACTGAATCGTCCCAGGCTTTTTCCAAGATTGCAGGATGGTTGCGAAAGTGTGTAACCTCACATAAAGGCTGCACCACTGACGACGGGGTTCCAACACTTCCATCGAGGGTTATCGAGATCTTGGGTCCTAGGACGACTCGCCTTTTGGTAACTACCGGCCAAGTTGGTTGTTACACTTGTCTCAGTCACTGTTGGGGTTCCCAAGTGTGCATTCGAACCACCAGGTCCACACTGCCTGATTACCAAAATGGGATTCCCTGGGAAATTTTGCCTCGAACTTTTCAGGATTCCATCGATATAACCAGCCGCCTTGGTATACGGTACTTGTGGATAGACTCTCTATGCATTGTACAAGACGACAAGGATGACTGGCGCCACGAAGGAAGCAAAATGGGCGACATCTACTCTCGGTCCTACCTCACAATCGCGGCGACAAAGTCAGCAAATTCCGCAGAAGGGTGCTATTCGAAAGCATCGAACGCCTACATTGGACAAACGCATTTATTCCAAAGCGCTCAAGGTCAAAACTTCGCCATACACAGTCGCGAGCGACTCAGGCACGCTGGCCAAGATCGGTTTAAAGCTGCTTTCCCATTGGTTTATCGCGCATGGGTGTTGCAAGAGCGGCTGCTCTCACCTAGAGTGCTCCACTTTGGTTTTGACGAACTCCTCTGGGAGTGTGGGGAGAATTCCGATTGTGAATGCTTAGAATGGCGCACATGTTCACGTCTTTTCCACTGAGACCAACTAGCAGATCTCCGATCCACGGATCGCGAGCCACATCTGCAGGGCTCATCGATTACCAATCGGCTTTCCCTTTGGCATCAACGTTGGCATTTGTTGATTGCAGAGTACAGCAAGCTGCAATTGACGGTCGAATCGGACATTTTTCCCGCCCTGCAGGGTGTGGCCAAGATTATGCGGGAAAAGAGGGGGGAGTACTATGCCAGGCTTTGGGAAGACGGCTTTATCTATCATCTCTTGTGGTCTCGCCATGGCGCTGGCGAAGATCGGGCAACAAGGCGCCCTAACTCATGGCGTGCCCCAACCTGGTCGTGGGGATCCATTTGCAACCAGATCTACTTCCCCAACTCCCCCGTGGAACTGGAAGGTTATACTGTTGTGGCCTCTGTGGTAAGCATTAGTACCACACCAGCTGGTTTGGATCCGCTCGGTGAGCTGGTAGCTGGCAGGTTGAAGCTCAAGGGCTACGCCATGGAAGCTAGGCTGGGCCACGAAGCCATCAGTGGTTACGACATTGACTTGGCGCATCTTTCCGCAGCAAGAGTCAAGGTTATGAAGATACTTCATAGTAACAGAGGTGAGACTAGTGTATTCCTGGTATTTGTGTGTGTGGATGAAGAGAATGAGCTATATGAGCGTATTGGCTGTATCTATTCTGAACTAACGTTTTATACACAAGAGTGGCTCGCCAAAAACTTCAATGAGTATCGGAGAGAGGTGGAATTTACTGTTATATGATGGCTCCCAGATCGTACCGAGTATTCTAGCCTGCCACATGTGCTTGATAGTGACGGTAGAGGTAGCCTTACGATTTTCACATGACAACAACGAAAGTTGCTTTTCAGGCCGCAAGTTTTTAGCCCATTCTCTCTGCAACTGAATAACTGACTAGGGACGAGGAAGCTGCGGTGGAGTTGGCTCACATACTCGAGCTTGATGTTCTAGTAATGTGAAGACAGGAAGATCGCCTTCAGCGCGTTCGGCGTCACCAAAGCTAAATTATCATCAATTTCACATTTCCGGCAGTCGCGGGCTCAACATAATCGCTCCCAGTGAGTAACAGAACATGCCCGGCGTCCAAATCGTCACACTCGCCGTTCGATAATCGTTGTAAGTGATAACTCATTCTTATATTTCAAATGATGCGGTATAGTATGTTGCACTGCCACCATACCATCACATTGCTC